>WYDI02030583.1:0-17242 GCA_009867235.2 Psittacus erithacus
ATGGGGCAGCCACAGCTTCTCTGGGCACCCTGTGCCAGCGCCTCAGCACCCTCCCAGGGAAGAGCTTCTGCCTCAGATCCAACCCGAATCTCCCCCATTTAAGTTTAAAGCCATTCCCCTCTGTTCTGTTGCTACAGCCCCTGATGAAAAGCACGAGGGTCCCTTTCACACCCCTGTTCCAAGGAGATCCCTTCCATGCCCACCAGTCCCAATCCCCCATCCCTCCACAGCAGCATCCTCTACCCCGTCTCTGTTCCACCCCAGACCGCTTACCGGTGCGCGTCCTGCCCGGGCGCCGCAGAGCTGGCCGGGTCCGCACCTTGTCAGCCACTCTCGCCCTTCGGACACAGGGCAGCGTGGAACACTGCGGGGATGCTCCCGACCCACTTGTGTCCTCGGGATGTCCTCACCAGGGTGGTCCCGGGGCGCAGGGTCCGTCTGCATCATGGTCAGCGCTTCGTCTGTCAGCTCCGGCTTCAGCCGGGGCAGCCTGGGTGCAAGGACTGGGTCGGGAAAGGTCGTTGCAGCCCCGGCTCTCTCATAGGGAAAGTGCCCTGTGGAGTGACACCGAGGTAAGGGAAAGGAGTGGCTGAATGAGGGATTCCCATCACCCTGGACCTCAGCCCCCCCGTAGTGAAGGAAAGGAGCCTGAAGCTCAACAGCGTCCCAGGGGCTGTGAATGTATGCTGTGGGTGCCACGGGCCCATCCCGGGAGCCATCCTGCGCAGGAAAACGCACGCAGAGAAGCTCAAGAGTTTAGAATTTAATCTAAATGACACCTCAGCTCTGGGACACCATCAGCTGAGCTCTAAAGGGCAAAACAAACCCCAGCGTATCCCTTTTCTCCCTGTGGCTGCGACAGAGCACCCCTAACACAGACCCCCAGATCCAACACTGCCTTGAGCTCTCTGATCCCACCATGGAAAATACTCCCAAGGACTCCAGGCAGTGATGGGTTTAAGGAATCCCTCACTGACGCAGGAGCTGGGGATGAATTTACCAGCAGCACCCAGCACTTCCCAGCTCCAGCACTGGCAGATGACATAAAGGTTGGTGAGGAGAGCATGGAATGAGGACAGGATAATGAGGGAGAGCAAGCGAGTCAGCTGGTTAGTTGGGTCCATCCAAAGTGCAGCTTAATCCAAGGAAATGCAAATCTAAATGTCCAGGTACGAAGCCCATAAACACCATGCTGGGGGAGACCCGGCCCTGGCAAACAGGGCTGGGATGGACAGAAAGGCTGGAAGATTCCAACAGCTGCACGGCACAAATTCCCAGCAGGAAGTGGGAAAGCAGCACTTTGGTGTGGCCATGCCCAGGGAAATGGAGACCCAGATCCTGCTGGGAATGTCACCCTCAGCCTGGAGAAGACTCGCTCCCACCAGGCAGGGTGTCCACACGGTGTGGTACGTGGCACACGTGTCTCCAAGGGATGGCTCATGGGGTAGCTCCTGCTGCAGCCTATTTTGGGTCTGCTCCACAGGGACTATGGCTGAAAGAGCTGGGACTTGGCAGGAAATTCCCACAAATTCCCAGTGTTGGGAATCTAGAGAAGCATATCTCAGTGTCCGATGGAGGAGATGGGGCCTGTGAGCAGGGAAAGGCAAAGGGGGAAAGGGCTCACAAGCCCATCCACTGATCTGAGGTAGGAGCTTTAGGGTGCAAAGGGAATCACAAGCTGTAAGAGCTCTGAGGAGAACAAGCTGTGCCCCAGGGGGGTCAGCCAGGAAAGGACTGGAAGCAGCGGAGCTGAGCGTTCCCAGGGGGATGGATCCGAGCCCTTGGAATTGTGCTGGACCCACTGGGGAAGTTCATTGTCTCCACAGCCGCCGGTGCGGGCGATGCTTGGGTTTGCGCTGCAGCGCTGCTCGCACAGGGATGCTGCAGTCACTGCTGAGCAGCGCTCACAGAGCAGGGACCTTCCCTGCTCCTCCTGCAAGCAGCTGGGGGGCACAAGGAACTGGGGGAGCAGAGCCAGGCAGTGACCCCGACTGACCCAAGGGGCATCCCAGACCGTGTAGCACTGCTCAGCAATGAAACTGGGGGGCATTGGGGGGGAGCTGCTGCTTGGGGGCTGGCTGGGCATCACACAGTGTTGGTGAGTGATGGTTTCCATTGGCATCACTCGTCTCGCCTGGGGTTTGTTTCTGTCTTTTTGGTATTTTCCTTTTCATTGCAGTTTATTACTATTTTTCTATTCCAATTATTAAACAATTATTTTATTGAAATAAAAGTTAAATTTTTATCTCGATCCATGAGTTTTCTCCCTTTTATCCTGATGCCCCTATCCTTCTGCCGGGAGTGAGTGAGCAAGTGGCTGTTGGGGTTCAGTTGCTGGCTGGGGTTAAACCACAACAGGAACATGAAAGGATTTCATAATACAGCAAACCATCATCTACCTTCATCTAACAGGAGGTGGCCTGGGAACTTAAGATTTCCCCTCCCTCCTCCACCAAGTGCCAATGTGAGGAGCCCCATGCTCAGCTCCAGCTTCGCACTGGCGCTGCTACACCGGAGCTGTGATTGCTCCATGGATAACACCCAGCGCCATGCCAGGAGCCTGCCAAGGGCATGCTGCTCGTGCTCGGACCCGTGCTCACTGGAGCAGAGCCCATGCAGTGACGGGCCGGGGCTGTGCTCACCTGGGTGCTCGGGGAGGTGACCCTGCGCTCCGTGCTTGGCCCCACTGAAGTCCTCAATGAGCTTCAGCTTCAGCGGCGCCAGCAGAGCGCGGGGGCTCCGGGCAATGGTGGGGTTGGTCAGCAGCCGGTGCGTGGTCCTGCCAAAGGTCTCTCCGAACTGGAAGCTGTACTGAGGGATGAAGCCCTCGTAGCTGAGGAGGAAGCAGAGAGCGGTCACTGCGGCGGTGCTGGGAGCTGCCCACTGCTCGGGTTCCTGCTGGAGCGCTTTGGTGCACTGGGCAGGCCATGGCTGGGAGCACGCAGGGGTTGGAGTGTGGCAGCCCAGGGAGGGCACTGCACAGGGATGTGCCTGCGAGCAGGAATGAGAACTGGAGCAGTGCAAGGGGAGCAGATGTGTGCGGTAACGCATGAGGCCAGGCAGGCGAGTGTGCGTTTGCACACGTGTGTGCGTTTTCACATGTGCGCTTGTACATGCCTGTGCGTTCGTACAGGTCAACATGCAAACTGGCTCATGGATTTACAGGCACTTGCAGGCACAGGCTCAGTGCTTTGGTTCATGGAGGAACACAGAGAGTGGCCAAAGCAGAGCCTGCGGAGGGGAAAACTTCACAGAATCCCAGCCTGGTTTGGGTTGAAGGGACCTTAAAGCTCCTCCAGCCCCAACCCCTGCCACGGGCAGGGACACCTTCCACTGGAGCAGCTTGCTCCAAGCCCCTGTGTCCAACCTGCCCTTGAAGGCGGATTCACAGTGTGGGCTGCAGTCACTGGGACAGCCCCCAGTGAAAATCCCATTCCCAGCTGCACACGGCTCTGGTTCAGACGTTCCTCTCTCTGTGTTGCTGGGAATTCCCAGTGTCCCATGTTCCATCCTGAGACTCCGACCAAACTCCTGCAGGATGCGCTGCTCCTCGGCCCCGCAGCGCCTGGCATGGGCAGTTGGGTGGCTCAGGGCGCTGGAGCTGTGGCTCCATTCCTGAGTCCCTCAGCACAGATCAGGAGCTTCATTCGCTCCCGATACCATATCTCAGTGATGTTATTGCACCTCCGAAGAAGAAAGGCAGAGCTGCCGGCTGCAAGGTACAGGCAGCAGCACCCAAACAGCGAGCCCACTGCCTACCCGGGCATAAAGCCAGGTGATGCATGAGGATCACAAGATGATGAGTAAGTGCTTTCCCTTCCAAATACTTTCACCAAGAGCAAGCAGAGCCATGCATTTCCACTTGGCAAGCGTTCCCACTTTGCATGCAGGATCTCAGCAGCGCCTCGGTGCCTCATCCCCATTGATTTTCAATGGGCGTTGCAACACAGGAAAGCTACGCCGGGACGATAAAGCTGAGCAAGGGCACAAATGGCTCAGCCCAGGTAATGACAGGGTGGCCGGAGAGCTGCGAAAGGATTCAACTCATGGCAATTAAAAGCGAGGTGAGAGGAGGAGCTCGGCTGAGTCAGTCTGGGGCTATGGAGAAGGGACCGGCCCTGGCGCGAATGACAGGGGCTGCGCTCAAAGCCCGGTGCTGGGGAGGGGACGGTCCCAGCGGGGCTGCTTGGCCTCCTCCTGCCTTGTGTTTGTATTAAGAATCCCGAGGGATCCCCTGTCCCTGCAGCTGCTGCTCCCCCCCCTCATTGGCCTCCCCAGGGCCTCCCCCTTACCTCTCGCTCAGCCCCATCTCTGCCATCGCCATCCCAAAGAGCAGCACCAGAACCTGCTCCACCGTCCTGGTCACCAGGAACAGCCTTGGCCCTGGGCCCGTCCTCGCTGTGCTCCGCACCCTGCCCAGCTCCACAGAGCAGCCCATGGCTTTACCCCTTCCTGTGCACCACGTCCTTCCCAAACCAGCCTGCTCCTTGGCTTTGGCTTCCAGCGCTCCTCAGCGCTGCGGTGCCCCATCTGTGACCATTGCCCAACAGAAGCGGCAGCAGCCGATGTTGATGTCCTCGTGTTTGCAGGTGCATGGCACGGCCCATGGGACAAGGGCTGAGGTGCAGCATCCTCCGACCCCTCCTGCCAGCGCCCAGCGGGGCGCAGGGGCTGCTGGCTCCGGTGGTGCCCTTCAGGCAGCTCTTCCGTGCTCAGCACCCAAAGCAGATGCAGAGCAGCGCCCGCAGGGGTGACACCACAAGCACGCGCAGCCCTGCAAAGGGCAGGAGCTGAACTGAGTTCTTCCTCCTCGCTTCAGCCCCGGCTCCTGTGTCTGCAGCAGGGACTGAAGCTGCTGCTGGGATCTGTCTGCAGGCAGCGGTGGGGCTGAGGCTTTTAGAGGTGCAAACCCAGCCCCAGCTCCCTCCTTGCTCCTCAGCCCTCCCCAGCCGCTGCCAGGGCGGCTCTGCCAGGGCGGCAGCGCGCACGGAGTCACCATCACAACCACAGAGCACAAACCGTGCTCAGCGCGCCCGGAGCTCAGCCACGGAGAAACCCTGCGCGTTGCTGCGATGGGAAGGAGGGATCTGAGCATCAGGAGCGCTGTGAAGGAAGGGATCAGGCTCCGCGCTGCCCGCAGCTCGGGGTCTGCCTGCGCCGCATCTGCAGCCGTGCGGGACAAACCTGGTCTGCCACAGCCCCTCTGCCCCAGGCTTTGTCCTGATGCCCTTTGGAGCCAGCCCCAGGCCAGGCTAATCCCGGTGGTTTGGCCCCAACAGACACTTGTGCGCTGGGGCTGCCTATGGGGGACATCTGGCTCTGCTGTGCCATGGGCTCCGAGCCCTCAGCCACCTCAGTGGCCGTCCGCATGCCATGAACCCATCTCCCAGCACCGGGCACCAGGAGACCACACGCACCGTTTCCCTCTGTCACCACAAAGCCAATGCACTGACTTCTGCCATCCGCGCCTTACCCTTTAACCACCAACTCCTCACCTCTTACCGTGACAGTTTGGCTGCTTCTTTCCAAGCCTGTGGAGGGGAACATCACAAAAAGCTTTGGAAACCCCCCCCAGCTACATAAGAACCAGAGCACAGCATCCACAGCCACCAACTCTTCAAAGAGCTTGATGCAGCAGCAGGGCTGCACCAACCTGACAAGAGCGCACGATGCCTATGCAAGCATCTATTCAATGGAGGCCTTCAAGCATCCTTGATGCAAAAGTTATGGCAGTTTGGAAGCCAACCTATGGCAATGTCTTTCGCTGTACCCTTCTGTAATGTGGTGCTTCTCGTGCTGGAGCCCTGTCTCCTTTGGAGCACTGTCACATGAGTGTTTAATCATGTCTTAAATAAAACCAAACAACCGACTTACCACAACCAGAACTACTGATCCCAACGGGAGCTGTTTGCATTGAGCAGACATGTTGGATGAACTTACCCAGGGATATGGTAGGGATGGGAAGGGAAGATGCTATTTTCCTTCGAGGCTGCCATGGCAATGCAGCAGCTGTCGCTGGTGGGAGGAAGGAGATGCAACACGATGCAGTCGCCCGGGAAACCTCTGTGATGCACCAGGAGCTGCGCTGTGTGGGGCCCGACAACGCTCCCAGCTGCTCAGGTTTGCCTGGACACGTCTTTTGCTCCCCCCATCCGGAAGCTCTGGACGAGCAGGGAGATGTCACAGTGCTTGGCAGGTCTCCCCAAGGCTCATACCCCCGGGACAGCTGTGCCAGATGTTCCCCACCAGCAGCCCCAGCGCAGCTCTGGAGAGCCCCAGGCACTGGTGCAGTAGAGGCTCAGGGATTCCCCACGCTGCAGGGGAAGGCTCAGCCCTCCTCTCCCTCAGTGCCTCGTGGTCTGGCTGTGTGAGGATGCAGCCCTTCGCGTGGCACACACAAGGGTTGCTCCCATTCCCAACCCCATGCAGGTGACTCTGTCCCCTGTATGTGGTGGGTTTCACCCCCTCCAGCTGAAGGCAGGTACAGAACATGGGGTCTCCTGCACTGAGCAGCCGCCATGGCCAGCACAGCACAGACCACAGCGCCTTGAGCACCAGCATCATTTCACCAGCTCCAGTACCAGCAGTGAGGCTGCTTCACCACTGAGGTCCCCCTATGGCTTGAGGAGCTCAGGCACGGGGCTGCCAGAATCACTTTAAGGTTTCAAAGGTACTGACCAGAAACCAGAGCTCTCATCTGTTCAGGCACCTGCTCCTCCACCCAAAAGCTTATCTGAGGAGGTAAAATTGCTGCTTTGACTCTTGCCCTTGGTGCCTAATGAGGGAGCTGGAGTTTCCAGCCTTTATAAATGTACTGAGTTTGCCAGCTCCTGAGCAATACCAAGGGACAGCCCCAGGTCTGCAGTGGATGCTCTGAGGGGGTGATGGCTCTTCTCAGAGGCGTGCAGTGAAAGACAGAGAGGAGATGACAGGTACAAGATGCACTGAGGGGAAGGCCCAGTGGACACAAGGAGGAAACTCACCTCCACGGAGCAGCACAGCCCTGGGGCAGGGGTGGCATCTCCATCCTCTGAGATCTTCAATGCCCAGATGGGCAAGGCCAAGAGCACCCCAATGGAGCTTTGTGGTCAGCTCAGCTTTTGGTGGGCAATTCAATCAGAGACCTACAGAGGTTCCTCCCAGCCCAGGGCTTCTGATTGTAACATGAAGAAACTGCTTACTGAAATGCAGCACTGTATTAACGCCACCAAACTGCGATCCCAGGCTGGTCCAAGTCCCACTGGCCCAAGGGGGCTCGGGCCAGCATCATCCCAGCACTTTCAGAAGCTCCCTTCAAAGCTCCCTCCTTTAAATGACCAATGGCTGCTCCTTCAAACCCGGGGTCCCACACGTACCAAAGAGCTACTGAACAGAGCAAGGTATCTGTGCTCAGTGCAGGCACCTGGGTAAAAGAACAAAGTAGAAATCACTTTTGTCAAGGTTATCATCAGAATTTATTGATATGAGAGAAACTGTATGTCCACATGTCAAGAGAGGAACAGCACGTCCTGATGGAACAAGTACAGAGCCCATCCAGATGACCTTACAGTGCTCTGGCACCTCTGAACTCCAAAGTACAGGAGAGCACGCACACAGCTGGGTGTTGCTGGGTACACTGTCTGGGAGAGGAGACAAACACTCCAGATACACAGTCAATGTGTGGTTTGCCAGCACCCACCCAGTGCCCCATAGGCTGCAGCAGGGACCACACTGGCTTTGACTCCCATCACCCAGCTCCAAGCAGACACTGCACAGGTAACAGCAGCTCCTCATGGCCCCTCCAGTCAAAGAGGGGAAAATACCTATTTGGGGGTGAGACCCACCTTGGAGATCGGGTGACTTGGACCCTTTGCTCAGAGGACCAGCTCACATGGAGCTGCTGGGGAACCCCACACTGGCTCTGCAATGGGACAACCTGGGTCCTACCAAGTGAGCCACAACTGGGAATCTTCAGCAGGGAATCTGTCCTGCCAGGGGGCAGCCACAGCCACGCTCCAGCCTGGCACCCACCAATGCAGCAGCAGGTTACTCCTTTCAACATAGTATTTAGCCTCAGACCCTAAGTGTTTGGACATTCCCCCTCTCAGCAGTGCCCTCTCGCAGAGCTCTCAGCACAGCCGCTCACACTGAGCCTGTGGCTAAGATCAGAACTCTCTTATTTTCCTTACTGGAAATATACGCTATGCTGGATGCTGTTTAAAAGGCACCAAGTACGGAGCTGTCATCTTCTCCCAGCTTATGAAATACTTAGTTTGGTCCTAAGTATCTTGCTAAAGGATTAGAGAGGGAATAGCAGAGTATTCCCCAGGCACCGGGTAAATCCTCAATGGATTTATTGTAGAGCTGAATTTCCTCCCTCACTCCAAATGGATTTCAGAGCCCTCTAAAATCCTCCAGAGAATGAACAGTTTGTGACAGGACAAACAGAAAACAAGCCCAAGTTCAATGGTCTTGTGTTGTGCAGGGAGCACCTAGAACAGAACATAAACCCAAACTAAGGGGATGTGTCAGTCCCACCTCCTGGTGCCAGATTTGATAACAGCATGAAGGAGTCTGAGCCCAAGTGCATCTGCCTGGCCAACAGCACGAACCCTGCCACAGACCTGAAGGGGAACCACAAACACTCAACATACAAGTCAGGGCATGTGCACACATGTGTGCTGAGGGACCACCCGTACTCTGCTCCTCCTCTCACATGAGCTATGACAAGTGACACGGCAGGTTCTGCTCTCAGCCATTCAGTTTCACCAGATCTGAGTTCCCTCTGCACAGGTAACAGCATTGACTTAGAGATCTCATATTAATGGGTACTTATACAGGATTAATTGCACATCAGTCCATTGTGGCTACAAGTTCATTAGGCTAATGTATCTACATAGTGACAGTAGTACAGTATCAGCTACGTTTCAATACAAACTCCCTAGCCTAGCCTTAATCTGTAGGTCAGAAGATCTTCCACCACCATGATCTTCCTACAACCTTTAACATTCATTTTCAAAGTTATTTTTCTAGAAAACAAACAAAATCCAGTGTGGGGAAAACGCACATATAGAACAAAAGCAGTGCTTAACAACCACAGGAAAAAAGAACATCAGCTTGGACTCTGGGATCAGCATCCTCTGTACACCCTGGCAGTGTTACTTCCAAAGGGTTGCTAAATGCTCCGTCAGTTCTCAAGTCCATAAAAGCATTTCCTAGCTCTAAACGTTTCTAGTCTCTCACTATACATATTGTCTGTAGCAAGAGCATACAGAAACACTTGCTAATGTGCACAAGACTTCCATTTGATTTAATGGAATAGTTTTATAAGACTGAAGTCTTTACTTGTAGAAAGAAATCTGTTTGTGAGTGGTAGCGCTCTCACTGACTGGCAGCTTCTGTTCCACCCAGCAGAGAGCTCCAAGTCCCTCAGGTTCTACTCATCTATGTTGCCCAAAGGTGTGTGGGCATCCAAGAAAACCCCTCTCACAGTATTCCCAGGAAATGATTCAGAAGAGGAGATGATTTTTCAACCAAATGAGATCCTCTGGTCTTGTGTGTCAGACCATGGCCAATAGAATGAGCAGCTGCCATGGACGTCTCAACTTAAATACGGGTCAGTCAAGGGAGGAGAGCAAGGTGGCCTGACCATCTTCTGTGAGGTACAGGCAGAGAGGCACCAAAGTCACTCTGTTCTCAACAGTTTGTCTCTTTTTCCTGGAGTCAAATGTTTGATTCCATTTGTTCTAGCAGGAAGTGGTGAATCATGTCAAAAGTGGGACGATCTTTTATATCCCTGCTCCAACATTTCAACATCAGGTCAAACACGGGGTTAGGGCACAGAGGAGTCTGGGAGAGATAGATCTGAAAGGAAGAAAGGTACAGCTGTGTCAGTGGGTTTTCATATAAGAACTGAACCTTTACTAAATGAACACCAAGAGGACAGTTTCACTCCAGGTTCACAAGACACAGCCATCATGCAATGCTTGAAACCTATTAAGCTTGAATCTGGCAGTGGAGTCTGGATGGAGCTTTGACGCCATCTCAAATGGCACTGCAGACACTTTGCCAACTGGTCTGATGAGCTGGTCACAAAACAGTGCTTTTTCCCCCAGGAAACACGAATGCTTCAGAGAGATTTGTCTTCCAAGTGACAGCAACACACATACCAAACCCAAATTTACCACAATAATATCCAAATACTTCCACTCACCGTAGACAACCCATGAGGCTTTCTAAGCATCGTGACAGCTTGTTAGCAGAGAGAAAAAACACTTTTTAGAGCTTATCTAAAGCACAGCCTGGCAGAACTGGTTTTTCCCCTCTCACTTCAATACACATCTTTTAGGCTCTTCACTAAATCGTTAGTATTCAGGAGACAGTGAATAAAACCTCCCATTATTTTATTCCCCTTAATCCTTTAACTTGACTGGTGCTAAAGGTGAATTTGGGGAGAACAGCAAACTGCTTTGAACCTGCACTCCACATTTTTGGGTGCAGTGATGCTCAGTACTGTGGGGCTGGTCCTGCATCATCACTGGTGTCTACTGAAGGCAGTGGAGCACACAGTCCTGCCTGGGAGCTGGTCAGACAGGATGGAATGATACAGACAAGCCCTTCAAGCAGAGATGGCCAAAGGCTACTTGGCACATGTGGAGATATTCCAAAGAGTATCTAATCCCTGGAAACTAACAACTCTTCCTTCTCCACCTCAGTAAGTGCTTCCTGGTCTTTCACAGAGAATGCTAGCAGGAGAGAGATGTGAAAGGAAAAAAGCCCAAGGGTTGTGTAGCAGAGCCCAGAAAAGCCAAGGAGGACAGAACAGACTGAGACAGAAGTGGTTTATAATAAGGCAGAAGCACTGGGCAAGACCAAGAGATTCTTCCAGTGGGACTCCAGGATAGGAAAGCTGGTGCAATAAGCAAAGCTAAAGGGGAAGAGAGGTGGGACGCACTAACGTGAGTAATAAAAGCAGAGTCCTGCAGATGATGTAAGGCCAGCAGAAAGGCCCTAGGAGGTCCACCAGGATGTGATCAGGCCAAGTGAAGGAAGGAGAGGTCATGTTTGCTGTCTTACCTGCCTGCCCTGGCTCCGGAAGAACTCTCCTGTGTTCTCGATGACTTGCTCATCCGAGAGGAGGCTGTAAGGTTGCTCCTTACACAGTATGAACATCTCCCAGAGGGTGACCCCAAAGGCCCAGACATCACTGGCTGTGGTGAACTTGCCCTGTAAATGAAAGAATGTCAGCCCAGGTTGCTCACAGAGTACATTCAGCAGAACCCAGTCCAATCTACACCCTCTGCAGCTAAACACGAGGATGAAGAATTCATACGTGGGAAGACAGTGGCTGCGTGGTGTATCTGTACCTGAAGGAGGCTTATAAGGATGCTGGGGAGGGGCTCTTCATTAGGGACTATAGTGACAGGACAAGGGGTAATGGGTTCAAACTTAAACAGGGGAAGTTCAGGTTAGAAATAAGGAAGAAGTTCTTTACCGTAAGGGTGGTGAGGCACTGGAATGGGTTGCCCAAGGAAGTTGTGAAAGCTCCATCCCTGGCCTTCTTCAAGGCCAGGCTGGACAGAGCCTTGGGTGACATGGTTTAGTGTGAGGCGTCCCTGCCCATGGCAGGGGGGCTGGAACTGGATGATCTTAAGGTCCTTTCCAACCCTGACTATTCTATGACTCTATTCTAAGATGCTCTGAAGAAGAGACAGCAGAGCAGGTGACCTGCTCCCAGCATGCACAAAGGCACTGAGGTATGACATGGCTGCTGTGTGGGACAGCAGCAGCATGTCTGTGGGACCCACAGGACAGCTCTGAGAAGGTGCCGTTGTCACTGGGGCAAACCTCTTGAATCAGGAAGCAAGTCGCAGAAAGCCAGAGGCAACTTTTCCTCCTGAGAAAGCATCTGCAGCAGTAAGAGAATGGACTGTGGCCTTCCTCCATGCAGAACACAGCAGGGCAGCCCAGGGAAGACTTGAAGAGGAAGCAAAGCCCTCAGGGTGAAAGCAGAGTCAAAGCAGACTCCAGACTCTCAGGGAAAGGCCAAGATAATTTTAACCTCTGCACGTAAGAAGTCAGTGACAGTCTGCTCGAGCCCCTGCTCTGTCTTGGGAAAAGGTGCCCAAACTGGCTATGTTTGGAACAATGTTTCTGAAGAAGTGAAAAGACGCTGAAGATTGCTCAGAAAAGAACAGAAACAACTTGGGGACTCTTTGGGCAGGAAACATCCAAGACTCAGACTGCCCAGGTTTATCTGGCAACCCTAGCAGTGTGTCAAGTGTTTGGAAGATGCTCACACAGGGAATATGAGTGACTTATGGTTTAGACGCAGCTATAACCAGAAAAATAGGGTGAATTTAGAAAAGCTTGGGCCTATCAGCCTTTATAGAACAGAGAATTGCAGCTGTTCTGGGTACTCAGAGTGTGTGGTAAGAAAACAGAACCAGGTCATCTCACCAACTAGCTTGAGAAGAAATACTGGGCTGAATATTAAGGACCTGTCTCCATACTAGGTATGTTTGGGCTGTTAAATGCTCTCCTGAGGGGAAGACAGCAGGACCCTTAAGAAGGAAACAAAACCCCAATCTCAAAACCTGACCTGCACTTGAAACTCAGAAGTTTTGTTCATGTTCCTTTCAGCTTCCCAGCTGGGGAAATAAGCACTGAAAGGCAATTCCCTTACAATTGCAGCAGGAATCCTGAATGCCAGGCACAGAACAGAAATTAGGCCCCAAATAAGGGCTGATGCCATCCAGAGGGACCTGGGTAAGCTCAACAAATGGGCCTGTGTGAACTTCAACAAGGTTGAAGGTCAAGGTCCTACAGCTGGCTTGGGGGAACCCCTGGTATCAATTCAGGCTGGGGTTGAAGGAATTGAGAGGGACTTGGGGGTGCTGGTGGATGAAAAGCTGGACATGACCCAGCAGTGTGGGCTTGCAAATGGTGAAACACTGGCACAGGCTGCCCAGAGAGATGCCAGATGCCCCATCCCTGGCAACATTCAAGGTCACGCTGGATGAGGCTTTCAACAATCTGATCTAATTGAAGATGCAGGGATTTGGACTTTAAAGGTCCCCTCCAACTCACAGTATGATCTGTGCTGTATTTGCAAGGGCACACTCCTTTCCCAGCATGAGTTACATCCAAAGCAACCTAATGGACTTCTCACCTAAGACCATTTGTAGCACACATTTTGATGCTATAAGGACCTTTAGACATACATGTGTTGCTGTTTTGAGGGTGGAAATCAGAGGAAGGGAGAATGGTTTTGTGCAGTCCCTACCAGGAGGATGCTTTCCCAGGCCATCCAACGGATGGGCAGTACAGCTCTTCCCTGGATCCGGTAGTAATCCCCACTGTAGAGATTTCTGCTCATGCCAAAGTCTGCAATCTTGATGGTGTAGTTGTTTCCCACCAGGCAGTTGCGAGTTGCCAGATCTCTGTGCACAAAATTCAGAGATGCCAAATACTTCATTCCTGAGGCAATCTGGGTGGCCATGTACAGCAGGTTGGAGTAGCTGCAGTAAAAGAAAACAAAGAACAATCAGTATTATTGCCCACACTCAACAGTTTCTTGCATTTGCTGTGTTACAGTGACCTGTTGGTTTAGTTTCTGCTGTGTCAGTGAAACTCAACTGTCTAGTTTCAGGCACTAAATCCCTCACCTGCCTGGCTAAACCAAGCTCTTGAGCTGCCAAAGCAAGAACAGACAAGCTGTCCCTGAAATTCAGGGCCCTTGGAATTCGACATCCTTTAGAGTTTTTAATAGCAAATGTTAAACTCAGGATTTTCAAAGAGCTTATGCAAAGTACCAACTTTCTGCAGAGAGACATGGAAACCTGAGCTGTAAAATTTCAGATCTCGTATCTTAGAACCTGCTTAGCCTGGAATTTCACACACTGCCACTGTGGCATGCTTACATTAATATAAGTATGTCACAACATTAAGAGACCTTATTTTTTAGTATGTTTAATATTACTGAAAGTATAAACAGATGCATTTTCCATCTAACATCATTTTAATTCCCTCATTAGCAAAATGAAGGTAATACCAATAAAGCAGCATGATACACGGACAGGGTTTGGACCATCTGCCTTTCAGCATTCCTCACACACTGTTATTCTCTGATGTTTCCCACTGTGGGTTGCCCAAATGCTCCACACAACCAAGCATTTCTCACAACAAATCTAAAAGTGTTCACAGTTGGTATTTCTCTGATAAAAGTCAGAAAAAGAAAGTCTGTCTCCTCCTCCTCATGCTCTGGTGGCAGTGAGAGAAGCAGTAACGTTACTGAATTACAGTGATGGAATGCATCTAATGATTATAGATCCAATCTAGCTGTTCTCATCAATAGCTAAGCTATCTCTACAGCATCTAATGATAATAGATTCAATCAATCTACCCTCATCAATAGCTATCAGTATAGTGATTCAGTCAGCCCCTCGTCCCAGTAGAGGCTCTGTGCACTGCTCCCCTCCCAGCCTTTCAAGCAGTGACCACCACACTCAGCTAGGTGATACCCAGCCCAGTCAGCTCCATGCTTTTCCTGAGCTGGGTGGACCTGTGGTGTTCAAGAAAAGGAATTCTGCCACCCACTTGTACCTTGTTAACCTGGTTTCTGGCTTTCCCCATCAGAGGGGTCAGAGCCTCCAAGATCCTACGTTCTCCCTTCCCCTGCTCTGCTGCAGTTGTCTCCTGCCTCAGGCTGTTGCTCTGCCCTTTGAAGCAGCCCAGCCTCTCCTGTCTCACCTGCACCATGGCAGGGTCCCATCAGGAGCTACCTTTTGGCTCCTGCCCCTCTGCTCAGCAAGCTCTGCAGGGCTCCATGTCTGCAGTGCTGCATACAGAGGGCAAGACAGGAGATGCTTCTTGGCAGTTATCCTCATGACTTGTCAGACAGCCAGAGAGACAGTGGGGAGATGCATTTCAAATACCAAACAGCCATAAGGCCTTTGAAATGTGTCACCTCTCTGCAGGAAAGTGTTCAAGTATTAAGTGTTCAAGGCCAGGTTGGATGGGGCTTGGAGCAAGCTGCTCTAGTGGAAGGTATCCCTGCCCGTGGCAGAGGGCTGGAACTGGAGGAGCTTTAAGGTCCCTTCCAACACAAACCAGGCTGGGATTCTATGAAAGAATTCACCACATCCAGTGTACCAAATATGGGGCCCAAGACACACATAGGATGGTTGGACCTTGTCACATAAAACACCCACTGGCATCAGCAGAGACAAGCTGCCCTCTATGGCAGGAGGATTCATTTTACCCTCAGTAAACAACTTATACAGATATCTGAGCTGGTCATACCGGCTTCCTTTAATGTGAAACTCTACCTGGCTGGAAGGAATGAGAGGCTGAAAGATCTGCTGGATTGAAAGAAAAACTAGAAGAAGAGCCAGATGGAAACCAAGGAAGAATAATGTGAGCGACAGTGCTGAAGTCAGGTGACAGGTGAGGAGCAGATACAGAAGACAGGACAGCCTGAGACTTTGGTCAGGAAAAAAGCTACAAGTCTAAAGGTAAAAGCTATACCAGATGTGCAGAAAGAGAGGAGGACTGGAGAATGCTGGAAAAGCTTTCTACCCATGCAAATCCTTTCCCAAACTACAGTTCCTGGTGCATCATGACTGCAGGATGCCAATTTAACACTCCACAACAGGACTGCCCACTGCCAGCAACTGGCAGAAACACTGGTGCTGTCTTGACTTGGTAAGACCCAGCCACCTCCTGGTCCAGTCCAACAGGACTGGCTCTGCCTAACTGACTAGTCCTTCAACTATAATTAAGCTTTGGGGGGGGTCCATGCCAAAGGCTAAGCAATGCACCAGCTTCTGATCAAAGAAGGTTTCTTCTTCCACACAACTCTCCTCTGGGGAAAGGATTTCTGCAATATTAGGATGCTTTTATGCTGGATTTAATCCTTCCATATAGGAGGAAGCCAAGTGTCACCACCGTCACTGGTTTACCAAATATTCTCCTCCTGCTGGCTGATGAGATCTTTCCTTAGTGAAAGTCTACACTTAACTCCCCTCATGTAATGTTTTTGAGAGATCCAGGGAACATATAAACCTTCTTGAAAGCCCAAGAGACAGTCCTGATTTTCTTGTTGTAACACAGCCCACCGACAAACAGATGTCACATCAGCAAACAATACATCTAAGACAGTTACTGTGAACAGCCCAGTCAGGAACACCTCACGGAACACAGATCTCCAGAGGCCTCAAGAACAATGTCCCAGGCAAAGCAGGACTCGTGTTTGCAGTGTGTGCCATGGCAATGGCTGTGCTGGAGGCAAGTCATTGCTTGGAAGGCACAGCAAATGAAACTGGTAGCTCTGTACTGTTGATTTGTCCCAAAGATGGGCAGTTCCTCTTACCTGACACAGGGAATGTTGTTTGAAATGGCAAATTTGCTGTAGATCTCCCTCTGTGACAGGAACTGATTGAGGTCTCCATTTTCCATGTACTCTGTTATCATGCACAGGGGATCATCACGCACACACACCCCCAGGAGTCGGATGATATTTGGGTTCTTGAGCCGTGACATGATCTTGATCTCCTTCAGGAAATCATTTCTTGTAAAACGGAAAACACAGGTTTGAATCTTAAACTACTCCTTTGTCTCAGGAAAGCAGAAGTGGTGTGTAAGAACATCTCAAGCATTTATACTTCTACCCACAGCAAGTTTGAAAGCTGATTCTGTGCTTGTGTTCAACACTGACCCCTTCCACATAAAACAGGATTAATACAGCATTTCAGTTTGACATCATACCTATTCTTATGGCCCACTCCCTGCATGCCTCCTGCCCCTTACATGAACACACACCAGAGACACAGGACACTCATGTACAGGTGTCACCAGGGTTAACCTACGTGACGCTGGTGCCTGGGGACTATTTGCTTTCCTTCCCAGATGGCTGGCACTGCGGATGCGCTCACCTGGCTGTTTTGTTGACATCTGATCTCAGCATCTTCACTGCCACGAGAACCGGCTGGTGAGTGAATTCTGTAGAGGGGACTCCCAAGAATTCCAGCAGGCCATCAGCTTCACAGAGGTGCACCTGAGGGACAGAGGCAGCTATGAGAGCGTGCACAGGCAGAAAACCAGAGGAAAACAAGCACAGAATCAACCAGGTTGACCTCCAAGATCATCCAGTCCAACTGCTCCCAGCACTGCCAAGGCCACCACTAACCCATGGCACTGAGGCCTCGTCTCCACAGTGTGTGAACACTCGCAGGGCCGGTGACTGCAGCCCTGCCCTGGGCAG
>WYDI02030584.1:9328-71065 GCA_009867235.2 Psittacus erithacus
GAAGTCAAGAAAGCACTTGGGAAAATGTGGGTGAGCAGCAGAGCCCACAGGGAGGATAGGGGAAGGAGGATAGGGGAGATAGCTTTTTTCCTGCAGTTTCTACCACAAACTGCTCTCCTTAGGTTTGATAGGAGAGTCTCATCTTTTCCCAGCTCCCTGAAGTGAGGGGAGCTTTGCCGAGCCCTAGGGGTTAACTGGGCTATGCATGGATAGCGTTGGAGACTGGAGGTCCCACACAAGGAAAATAAAGAGCTCAAGTTGCACAAAAAGAGTCATCTAGGAGTGAAACATGAGAGATGTATATAGTCTGCCTGACAGCTCCCTGTAGCTCCAACGTAACCATTAAGGCTGCAGCAAAACCTTGGACTAACTTCTTGCTACAGGAAAAGCCACTTCAGTGCAGCTGGGAGCCCTGGAAAACATGCTCCTATAAAATGATATTTGCAGAGTACAACCAGAGAAAGAAGAGATTCCACCATTTGTGAAAGCAATCTGTGCGGATGAACAGGGAAGCGCACGCAATGTTGGCAGCTCAGCTGATCAAGCAGGATCTAACATTAATAAACCAGAAGTGAAGGAAAGGAGATAAGCCCTGGCACAGCTGCTGGCAGAGGGTATTCTTCTCACTTCACCAACAGGAATCCAGCCACCCACAAAACCCTAACATATTTCTCCTTACATTAGCTAATTAAAACCCCAGTCTTAACTCTGATAAACAGCACATTCACTGTTATTTGTGCCTCCCGGTGCTGATGAGCGATCCTACAGGGCCACAAGCAAGCAGTAAGACGTTTCCACCTCCATTGCAGGCAAAGGAAGTGATATCATCCTGGAGGAACTCATGAATGGAGAAGAAGAGACCAATGGGATTTTCAGAATCACTCTGAGCTGAACAATGTCTGATCTCACTGAGGTTAATTGGAGCTTTGTTCACAGTATCTGCAGGAGCATCGTTACGGGGGATAGTCCCAGGCAGGGCAGAGATGGGAACTGTGCAATGTATGCTGAATGGATGCGGCTAACATCTCTGTCCTGGATTCCAGCCTTCCCAAGGAATCTGGCCCTGGTTAAGCCAGCAAAATGCATTCTTGGCAGTGACATTGCTGGTGACCTCCAATGGATACATGGGCCATCAGAGACAGACCTGTAAGCATAGTCCACCTCTCCTCACTCTCTGGGAAATATCTCAGAAGACAAAACCCACAAGTGGAAAAGCTGAAAAGTGCCTAAGACAGTAGGAGCAGACCTTCAGAGAGGAAAGCTGGTGTCTTCTGGGGTAAGAAGACTGGTATTTGCACAATAAAATTCCAGAATTACTCCAGATTTCCCTGATTGTGGCCAGATTTGTTCCTTCACTTCCATGGAAGTCAGCTGTTAAACGGCTTCTTTTCCATGGGTGTTTCATGACTACTTACTTAAACCCTCCTGCTAACTCCACACTTGAAAAGTAGGAATTCACACAAGTTTGAAGAGCCTTTAGGGGAAAAAAAGACAGCTGAGTGAATCTGGCTTCTCCTCTGATCGTACACCATAGACATGCTGCTGGCTTCCACAAAGTGATTAGAACTTGAGGTGAGACATGTGGGCAAACTGGAAAATACCATTTGGCTCATCCCATGTGATCTTTCTGCACCAAAACATTAGCAAACCAAGTTGTTTGGTGTGGAGTGGCCTCAGCTTGCTCGCAGATGTCCGGATGAAGAGAAGAAGTTAATTTCTGTCTGCGAAGGGAAGGTCACTGTGGAGCACAGCTCATGGCAGCCTCCACCAGTGCATGTGTCCCCACCACACAGGCCAAAAGGCTGCTATTTGGGACATTTTTCCATGCAGACAGCGCATTTCGCGACTCCAGCATGCATTAGGGTGAGGTTAGGTGTAAGTATGTACCCAACCTCAGACACCCGCTGCCTTCCAAAGTGTTTTTAAAGTGTTTTCCCCTTGGTATTTTCAGAGAGCAGCTCCTCAAGGTGGGTGATTTCCAACGAGGCTGGTTGTGCAAACAAGTCGCAGCAGATGGTTAGAGTGGGAAAATGCACAGCTGGAGAAGAGGTGGGGCTATATATTTCTCAGTGTTTGGACTGTTTGTGAGCATAGCCTGAGTCAGCAGTCTGTGTTTTCTCCCAGGCGAGAATAGATATTTCATACAAACTTTGCCATCCTGTTCTTGTTTCCTGGGTATAAGAAATGACCCCATGGCAGAGAAGGAGACAATGCAGACAATTGAGATGCCTGAAGGGTACTAAGAAGCCAGGAGCAGTTTAAAAGGAAGCTTTTCAGAATCTGAGTAATTTAGCAGCAGAAGAGTTCAAGAAAAGGAGTGGGTTACTGGCTGACTGTGGAAGACAACAGGGAGATGTGGTTATCACTTAGAATGAAGAAAAGACAATTCTTTCTGCCTTGAGTGTGCATGGCTCTGGGGATGAGTGATGCTCTGGAGCAGGGTGAATAGCTGGTGAGTAGCTTTACTTGGGACCACAGGATTATGCATATGAGTAGCTGCTTCTGTACCTGATAAAGGCAAAAGATGTCCCATCACCGCAGCCTGTGTGTATGGTGGTCACCTCTCCCAGCTCCATATGCAGTGCTTCTCTGCTCTGCCTGTAGGTTTGAACGGGGCTGAACTCATACCAGGGTTTAGGAGTTTGCTCCTAGAGTCAGCCCTAAAGAAGGGAATTTAAGAGTTTTGAAGACTATAGAATACTGACGTCTTTGCTATCAGCAAAGCAGTATATCCACAAGACCTTCTTGCTGTGGGTGCCATCTGTCAACACGACTGTTTCTGGTACTGACCTTTTTACCCCTTTTCCTTCCATTGCATGCATGAATCCTTTAAAATTCCAGGAGTTTTAACCAAATATGAATTCTAATTCTTTTTTAAACAAAAGCACTTTTAATAGCCTGTGTGCAATATACAGCACTGAATTAATTTCCTTTGCTGTAAGTTCCTCTCTGAAAATCAGCTCAGATTCTCAGTGTTTGACTATTCACAAGGGGTAATGCGCAGACTGAATCAGAGCCAGTCAAAGCTCAACACCTCTGAAAAGTCAGCCTTGGCTCTTCTGGGAGCCAGAAGCTGAACAGGCCACATGAGAGCTACCAGAGTCTTCCTCTGGACGACATGCAGAGCTGGTATCTGGCTCACACATGGCTGGGACCATTCTGATGGAGGCTTGCAAAGCCTGGTAATCTAGTCTGAATTTCAGCTGGGGATTCATGCTAACAGGGTCTGGAGCTGACCTCTTCTGCTGACTCCCTCGGTACTTTTCCCCTTCCTGCTGTATGTGCCTCTTTTGAGACTTCCATAGATCAGGAATTCATCTTCAAATAAATTGTTGCTTGCCCAGTTTGTCACAGCATTGGGATCACCAGCAGAAAAATGCCTCAAAACATTCATCATCATTACGATAATTACTACTGTGATTGCTGCTCATTCCCAGGAAAGCAACAGAAATTTCTCACACAGCAATCCCTGATAAACCATATATTTATATATATCAATTATTTCCAACAGGAAGATCATGCGCTTCTTGCTCCTTTGACCAGTGAGGGCTTGGAGCTGTGTCTATGTGTAAGCAGCATATTCATACAAGTACCAGCTCCAGGCTCTGTAGAACCCAAGTGAAAACAGCAAAAGGTAACTGGGAAAGAGATGTCAGCAGTGCTTCTAAGTACTGCAGGCCTCTTTTGACACATGTTTTTAATTGTTAGGGAAAAAAAAGAAAAAGAAAGAAAAGAAAGAAAACCATTTATGAATAATCTAATAAGCTTCCCAACCACCTGTGAAACGTGGCTCCCCAGCTGCACAAAATCAAATGCAAGAATAGAAAACAGAGCATTCTCCGAGGCAACACACATTCACATTAGATGAGTGTCATTCCAAAGCCACAGAAGAAAAATGCATTAATGCCATTTTTGGCTCATGGTGCACATGCCACTCTGTAAAAAGTATCTCGGAGGAGTGTTTGTTTAAGGAACGCAGAGGATCTGCTTTAAAGTCAAAAGGTAGAGGGGGAAGATGGAAGAGGGAAACCTGCTCCTTGGCGCAATTTCAAGTGAAAGAAACATCATCATCAACAAAACCCCACATAGCATTAATTTGAGGGATTGCAGCCCAGCAGCCAAAATTGCTCAGGAATAATTAAGCATGTTTCCCTGATCTAAAGATATTCAGGAGTAAGTTTTAAGTGAAGATAAAATGCAGAGCTGCATAGGCACGGCTTTATTCCAGAAGTAATTTGTTTTCCTGGTATGAAAAGAGGGTTATGTTCACTGCATTTTGGAGCCACCCAGCAAAAGTCCTCGTGAAGCTGTTTGTCATGGGAAAGAGCTGTTTCACGGAGGGAAAAAGGTAACATCCTGACAAGGAGCTGGGGGGGACAGAAGTGAACTGTATTTTCAAGGTTGTTTTGACATGTTTTGCTCCTACACAGAACCAGACTTCAAGTACAGCTTCTCAACCACGACAGCTAAATGACCCACCCAGAGAACTCTTTTTCCACAAACAATATAGCATCGGGAGAAGGAGCCTGAGAGGAAAAGCAAACAGTCCTTAAAGCAACTGCTTTATTTGGATAGTTCTGAACCACTGGCATTGGGGGCAGGTTTTAAGTCGGTGGGCGTGAGGAGAGGAAAGCTCATGGTTTTGATTTGAAGTAGCCACATCAAAACCCGTTTTAGAGAAGGGAATGGCAGTATTTTGAAAAATACATCCTTCTTAAGGGGATGTTAGGGAAAACAATTCCATGGCCTGCTGAATGATAAAAGCCAACATGCTGGCTGAGGAGAAAAGAAGTTTCCCTGGAAGTGAGGTTATTGAATAAATCCAAGGTATAAACCTGAATAAACCTTCGCTAGTCACAGCAATAACACAGCAATAATGCACATATGTTGCTAGTGGGCCGAGGAGGGTCAATGACCAGGACTGGTGTCAAAATGTTGCTCTCTATTTCCCACCAAATGGATTGAATACGTGCAATCATGCATGCAGTGACAGCAAGAAACTAAAACCAATCCCAAAGACACTTGGAGCCCCCATTATGGATCCATCCATCTGCCCTGTCCAGGTATCTCCTATCAGCCGAGAGCCCCCAAGTCGCTGCTGATGCAGCAATGATGGATGAGACACAAATTGGTATGTTGGTGGGCATGGGACAATGTTGAGAGTGGCTGATGGGAAATTAGGACATCTCTCGTAGTCTTTTTGCCATTGACTTTGGCCTTCCCATGCGCTCCTGATTCTCCAAAATGGATTTTTTGTTTGTATGTTGTTGCCATTGGAACATCTGTTTTCAGACTGAGAAAATCAGGATTCCCACTTAGATCCTTCCTTGCTTATAAATTGACCCCAGAATCTCTGAAAACTTTCCCATGGAAATGTTATTAATGGGACTGTTTCACTGCAAGATGTTTTGGGTTGGGTGAAGCAGTGTTTTCCAACAACAATGACAACAAATCTCATTAAAATGTTTGAGTGGCTCCAAAAGCACCAAGTGGTTTTTTGAGCATCTTTGGATCCTGCAGCACACAACATGCGACAACAAAGTAACATTATTGTCACCCATCAGATAGGCAATAATACGGTATTCACTTTGCATATCTGTAATGGATATACATCAATGGATCTTTGTTTGCAACAAATCTCTTACAAAAATGGGAAAAGGAAAATACCATTAAATACCTCCAGACTCTCAATGCCATTCAGCAAGGATGCATTTTAGTCATTAATCACCCACATTTAGGCAAGCAGTTAGAAAAGGCCAGCTGTTCCAAGCCACAATGCTTTCCTTTATTGCATTAAGGTCTCCCTGCTAACAGGACAGCTTCAACACACAATCTCCAAGAAGGGCCATAATGCCTTATTCCCAACGTGGTCATTGTTTTAGATTGAAAAGTTCATGGGCTAATTATCTTCTGAAGAGTTTTGTACAGGCAATATCTGATTTCAAATCAGCACTGTGTTTACCCGGCAGCTCCCAGGACAGTGTGAGGTCTCTGAGGAGCATGAAAGTGAGCTCTTGTTATCCCTTAAAAACCTTCACTGAAAGCACAAGCTGGGAGGAGTTATGGATACTCCCCCTCCAGAGTTACACTTTTGGGATGGGGTCGGGTACAGAACAAACTCTGAGCTTCAAACAGGTGGAAGCTGTTTGATGCATTTAACCTGCACTTAGTGCCGTATCCTGCTAAAGCAGTGACTGAATGACACCTTATTCCTTCCCTTTCCAGTAACGTGTAGTGCAGAGCTGGCGCATTTCCTCTACTCGTCTCTAATTCAGGCTTTTCCCATGAATCAGACATCCTGCTACCGGCCCCTTTTTCCCTGACACTCACACCCTCTTCTTCAGAAATGTGGTCCTTTCTGCTTCCCACCACTTGTCTTCCTACTCACCAGTGTCCAACTGCACCCGTAGCTCCCAAGATTGAGCTTTCCCAGGGGATTCAGTGCAGGAGGGATTCAGGCACTGCTGAGCCACACCGGGCTGCTGAGCACTTCCAGGTAAAGCTCAACACATATTTTGTTGGATCCAGCCCATGAGCATCCTCCCACACAGGACCGCGCTTACCCCATCCTTGGCCCAGGGCATCCTCCCCCTCTTTTGGCAGTACCTCTCCCCATTGAAGCCTTCCAGGGACTAAATCCACCACTATTCAAACCCACAACTTTGGAGTGGGTTTAAAATTTCCCAGGGCACATTCCTACCGCCTCTAGTTTCCAAACTCTCAGGAATTTGCCACACAAACATGTTCCTTCCCTTTATTTGTTTCTTCAAAGCAATTAGACAGGAGGTTGTTTGCCACCTGTCATACCTTGGTTTAAGCCATTTGGGAACAAAGTGAGAAAAGGGGAAAAAGAAAAGCCTTGCAGTGGATTAAGACTGCTGATTGTAGTAACGAGAGGAGGTATTTTAATGACAGGTTTAAGACTTGCTAAGTAACTGCCACGAGGATTATGAATACATTTTGTAACAGGGTAAGATTAACAGATAGTCCTTAAAAAAAAAGATGGCAAATGGCTTTTTAAAAAGAAAAATAAACTATGAAAACTCTGGAAATTCACCATAAGAAAAATTTTTCCCTAGAAATGTTGACATCATTAAACATATTTAGGTCAGTGTCCTCAACAGGACTAAATTGGCGCATCTTATTGCGAGTGTAAAGATGCTGATTTATACCTCACTCAACTTGGGCATCATTTAAGTGAACGACCATGCTTCTTGCCAAGGAGCAGCCTGGCATCATCAGCTGCAGGGAGCACAGTCCGCATGGAGCAAGCTGCCTTTCTTAGAAACTGAGCTCTTGCTCCTGAACAATGCTGTTATTGATACCTAAATGTCATATGGAAATTTGGAGGACACTTGGGGCCTTTCTCTTTCCTGACTCCACAAGACTTGATCTTAACCCTCGCCAAACTGAATCTCTGACCAGCTATTAGCTCTTGAGTTTGACCTTTTCATTCTGTATTCATCATGAGTAACACAGAAAAGGCTGTATTTTCATTCATTATCAGCAGTGGGAATGTACTGGCTGTAACACCTTCTTCTTGGCTGTATACACATGGTTTTATACCCAAGAGATCCGTTTAGGCAGATCTCTGCTGACAATGAATTTCAAAAGTGGGTTTCAGGGCCTTGCAAAAACAGCTGAAGACCTGGATGCTTCTCCTTGGTGAGGGATGTAACTGCTCAGACACTCACCAGTTGTAACACAAGCCCAGCATCAACGGGAAGGAATATGCCTATTCTATAGCCAGCAGAAATGGGGACTGATTTCTTTACTATCTATCTTGCTAAAATGCCATTTATTCCAGTACAAAGAAGAGTATTAATTTAGAAATGAGTTAAAAGTGCTTTCAGGAGATGCTATAAGCTTTTTCAGTTAACTTGAAGCTAAGCTTCACCAAATCTTTATTCCAACTGCAAAATCAGGGTGTCACTGGATGCAGCAGGTCTTGGAGTCCATACCAGGTCTAAAGCATTTCTGAACTATGCCTTTGAAAGAACTGGGTTTGCTCATCCTTGAGAAAAGAAGGTCAGGAGAGACCCTAGCACCATGGTCCAGTATTTAAAGGGTGGCTACAAAGAAGATGGAGAGTCCCTTTTTACAAGGAGTCACATGAAAAAGACAGGGGTAATGAGTAGAAGTTACTCCTTGGGACATTTCAGGTGAACACAGGAGGCAAATTTTTCACAGCGAGAGCAATCAGCCGTTGGAATAATCTCCTCAGAGAAGTGATGGATTCCGCAATGTTGGACACTTTAAGATTCAACTGGACAGGGCACTGAGACATCCAGTCTAGGTTATGCTTTGCCAAGAAAGGTTGGACCAGATGATTCTTGATGTCCCTTCCAACATGGGATTATGTGATTCTTGGAAAAACAGGCTCTGTTATTTGCAAAGAAGGAAGTACTGACACTACCATATGTTGTAAGGTGCCCATGATTGACAATCGTTCACTTAAAAGAAGCAGAAAAAATGCAATCAGAGAAAATAAAAATAAGAATTAATAGATCATTTTTGGTAGGAAACATCTGATTAGCCTTTTATGTGTACTCAGCAGAGAGAGAAGTGAGGATCGCTGCCTGTCACGCTGCAGGGTAAATCTTAACTGCCAAAGGCTTCTTGTCCCCATCTCAGATACAGAGGCAAGACTCAAGCTATGGTGTTGCTGTAACATTATGTTACATTTGGGGGTGTGAAAGGGCTTCCTAAGATTACAGAGAGACAAATGGAGGGAAAATCTGATTTAAATGAAGGTGGGAAACGTGGCTCAAAAGGACAAAACAGTCTGGACATAACCTTCCTCAATACCCATTGAAATCTGCGCAAGCCATTTCACCTATCAGGAAAGGTTTTGCAGCAAGCTGGTGGTTAAGTGTCAGTTATGGTCTTTGTTTGGTTCATGGCCAGAAAGAAGCAAAAACTGCTTTTTCTTCCAGAGAAGCAGTTTCTTGCCAAGTATCCCCACACAAAGAAAACAAACACACAAAAAGGCACCATCACAGATACCTAGGGAGATAAGCTGCAAAAACATGTGCTCTGGGCAAAAGTGCAAGGTGCAGAATGTGAGTTCATGATCTACATGTGTTCTTCACTCGGCTTTGTTTATTTTCGCTCAGTTTTGATGTGTTAAATTAAGGGATAGTTCATGGCCGTAAGTCATCTTCTTGCTGTGGAAGCCAAATGGTGGGAAGCAGGTATCTTGCACATCAGAGGCCAGCAGTTTCACAGGGAGACTTCAAATGACTGGAGAGAGAACATGAGCAATTGTTCTGTGGCTTAGAATGCTGAAGTAACTCCAAAGGTCTAGGAACAAAAATCGCCCTAGGTCTCAATTGCAAATTAGAAAGGGATGAAAATACCTGCTCCTCAAAGTGCTTCAGTTATTGAGATCACTAAACTACTGGGGCTGGGCCTGAGTTTCCATGATCCTTTGTGCTGCAGTACCTGCTCTGAAGGCTTTGCTTGGAGCAGGACCAACCTATGCAGCACGCATGGTGGTGAGTCTGAAAGGGTGATTCTGGCCCCGTGGTTCAGGAGGAGAGAGAGGAAAGATGTCATTCCTTTGCCTGTCTCTTGCCTGTGGGGAGCAGAGACATGCAGTAGCCCACCTGTGTCCCCACAGATGGCTGTGGGGGTCCCCTCTCCTACTGCCATTGAAAGGGGAAGGTTTCCTAACCCCACTGCTCTTCTCTTCAAATTCTTTTTCCTCCTTCCCTCACCTATGCTCCCATCTGCAATAGCCCACACTCTGCTTTCATGTTTATCTGCCCATTTATCAGCTTTTTTAGTGTGTGCAATACACAGAGGTGGAAAGTCTTCTAAACAGCACATGTGAAGGAATCCCATGTTTTGGAGAAGAAATGGTTGCACTCAACATGTACAAATGGACAGGTAAATGATTTTCTTTCCCTTTTGTGAGGCATTTTTTCCTATTCAGCAGTTGCCTGCATTATAAAATCTGCAAGTGATCACAAAGACACCTTAAGGAATTTTAGGTAAAGTCCTGAGGGACTGCCCTTAACCTCCAGAAGTCTGCTGGTGGTGCCTGAGAATGAGCATGAATTTTTCTGGTTCGTGTTTAAATAGTGCTGGTGATCATAGAATCATAGAATAATTTGGGTTGGAGAGGACCTTTAAAGGTCATGTAGTCCAACCCTCCTTGCAATAAACCAGGACATTTTGAGCTAGACCAGGTTGCTCAAAGACCTGTCCAGCCTGGTCTTGAACACTTCCAAGGATAGAATCTACCACCATTCTGGGAACCTACTCCCATGTTCCACCACCCTCATTGTAAAAGAATTCTTTACATCTACTCTGAATCTACCCTCTTTTAGTTTAAAACCATTACCTCTTGTTGTATTGCAACAGGCTCTTCTAAAAAGCTTTCTTATAAGCCCACATCAGGTATTGAAAGGCCACAATTAGCCAGCTCTCTCAGCCCATCTTCAAGGGAAAGGTGTTCCATCCCTGGGATCTTAATGACAAGGGGAACTTAGGCAGCCACAGCAAGACAAAGAAAAGTCAAACTTTCTACAGAATTTTCCCTTGCCACAATGAAAAACCTGACTACACATGACACACAGCTATCAACATTTAGAATCCATCATTCTTAAGTATAGCGAGCCCTGCTGAAGCAGTAAACTTGTTGGTTTGCTCAACGTGGCTACTAGTGCGTCTGGCAAGTGTGCTGTCAAGCACCAGGCTAAAAGCAGCAGCAATCGAAGCTACAGAATGACTGAATAATTTCTATTGTGTGTTCAATTTTATCTACGGTTTTGTAACAGAACTTTTAAGGAGACAGTGGGGAAACTGCTGGAAGCCAAAATCATGTCATAGCGGTGGGCTGTACAGACAGCGGCTGGGAACCCAAATATTGTCCAATGTGTGTGCAACAGGGAGGACTGGATTAAATAACACCCAAAAAAATTCCTTTTTTTCCCCTTAACAAATAAACAGTGAAGTTCTCAATTTGCTATTTATGGGTTTCATACCTTCAGCTGTGCTCTGGCAGTGTTTCCCAGTGATGAGGTCCACCAAAGTTTACCACGAAGATGACTTTCCTCATAACATTCCGAACCTGAGATATTCATTCGTGGTTACTCAATATCCAGTTCCCCAAGCAAGAAACAGTGGGTTTAAATCGTCAGTGGCACATTAGGACTTCAGAGAAATTAAACTACACAGTTTTTGAACATGCCTCAGCTGCCAAAAGAGTTTGCAAATATTGCATACCAATAATGAATGCTTTTATAGACTCATCCATCATTGTAAACAGGGATTGGATTCATCTGTTAATTTGTTTCCAATGAATAACCCAATCTGTTTAGAGCAAAAAGGTCTCAATACCCTGTTTTTCTCAGCCATTGAGTGCTTCCCTTTTACGCCACCACAACTCGTTGGTACCTGCAATGCCAAGAAAACCACCAACAGCCACATTGCTAATGCGCAGCTCAACATCAAGGTTGTAGATCTCCTGTATGTTTTCCCAAATCCAATTTAAAGTCATAACGTACTTTATTAGCTGCAGACAGAATATTTAAATTCAAAATATTTCTTTTGCAAAGTTTCATCTTTTGAAATGGCAGTTAGTGATATTCAAGCCACATGTTAGCCACTTGTTTTCAGGATAGAGGGTGTACCTTAGTACAAACCTCTCTCTGTTTCTTGAAACAACAACAATAAAACACCCTTTGCCTTTTATCCACATCTGGCTGCAGCAAAAACAGTGACCCATGGAACTCAAAATTTCATACTTCACTGCTGCAGGCAAAGTCCAGAGGTTATTCTTGCTGTGTTTGTGAAAGTTGTAGCACTGTCAGAAGTAGAAGTGCTTATTGAAAAAACACATGGGGTTTCTGTTCCCAAAAACTATGGAATTAGTCAGTGATAAGAGACTTTTTAATGCCCTTGAACCATTCATGAGACTTAATAGGGAATGGCTCAGTTAATTGCAAGATAAGAGTAAACAGTCCATGTTAGATACTATGCATGGAGAGTGCCACTACCACAGGTCAGCCAGTCTGTGTTGCAGAAGCCATATCTCACCAAAGGTCTGCAATTCTAAGGAGCCTTTTGGCATTAAGAAAGATAACAGTGACCTCAAATTTAACCTTATGCTAAACATGTTATAACGACATAATGACTCAAGCTTCCTGCAAATTCAAGCAGGTTAGGAGTTATCATATGGAGTATGATGAATTTAAGCCATTTTCCCAGTACCATCATCCATAGATCACCCTTCTGCATTCCTGAGGACCACTGATTAGAACTAAAATCTGGTCTGAATTGAGAAACTGGGAGTCAAATTCATATTAATCAAAGTTTTTACTTTGTCAGGCAAAGCAACCTCCTATAGTTACAACAAGCCCTACTTGTGAGATGAATGAGTCCAAAGAAAGACCACTGTTATCATCCTTGTTGGATACATTCTTGTGGGAGGCGCCCAAAAGTCATCATTCATGTTGCTGTCATCTGTTGAAAGGGGTTCTTCACGTGTAAAGTTAGGCATTTTTGTGGATGAGGAAATACTGTTGGATGAACACAATTGTGACAATAAAGATGTGAAAAGCCTCCATCAGCCTCACCATTCCCAGATGTATTTTCCTCCATGTAAGATATAGATGGATGACGGAGCAGTAAAGCAGGCAGTTGTCCTTTGTGGCAGTGGGATTCAGGATCATGTCCTGTGGGAGAGGTTGTGCTTCAGGAGAAGTGGAGAGCAATCCTGGCACAGGGTAATCCTCCCATCCTTAGCAGGTGAGGATCTTTCTCTGCTCAGGTACTCCAGAGCATCTAGAGAAAGGGTATTGCAACATGATGGATATCAGCAATTCTGTGGTGAAATGAGCCCTCTGTGCAGGAGGGACAGGTCTAGAAATCCATTTCCACACAGTAAATGTAGATCTTTGGAGACAATTGCAACCAAAGCTCTCTTCTATTAGTTTTTCTACTAGTTGTGTGGGAAGAGGCAGCACAGCAGAGGCAGTGGCCACAAGCAATGACCTGACTCTCAGGGCAGCCCTGTCTCTGTGATGGAGTCCCTGCACAGAGATGCCAGCTGGTGCCGGGGCTCAGCAACACCATGGCAGAACACAAGGAGCTGCCCAACATGAGCAGGTCCAAGGCATGGTTTTCCTCAGTGTATCTGCTGTAAGATCAGCATGCTGCTGCCTGGAAGGGAAATGTCTGATTCCCAGCTCTGGGTTTGGCTGGCATGCAAATGCCATCATCTTTCGTGTGTGTGTTGGGTGTGAGGGGAGGTGGCTTTACAACTTTAATGATTGCAGAAGGATATTAATCTGCCAGTAGGACCTTTAGGAAGCACATTTCCTTCTGCCTTGCATGTGATTCTGAAAAACATTTGGTTGACATCTTTCTTTAAGCTTCCCAATCATCCTACGTATCTACAAACCCCGAACAGCAAAACACTGGCAGAATCACAGTTTCACAATATTTTGATTAAGAAGCAAATCATCTTCTCAGTTTTGATGCTTCCCTGTCTGTGTTTCCTTGAGGAAGGATTTCAACACTGAGAAGGCCATTGAACCTTCTTCATTTCAACGCATGATGGTCTGTCTTTGTGGCTTTTGTTCAGGAAAACACCCTGAAATCAAAGTATGAAGCAGCTATTTAAAAGCTTTCCTTTCTTGGGACAGAATTAAAGATGTTTAGGTACTTTCTTGCCTTTACCAACATGGAGTCTCATCACATGCCATAACAACTGCATCAAACATGCTTCAAATAGATGAAGAATAAGGACAGTTAGCATGCTTCTGCTAGTATGTATGTACTTGCAAAATATTAGGCACTACAATAACCTTTGTAATCCAAACACTGACAAATAAAACAAAATAGCATACTAAATAAACAGCCACTCTATATATATGTAGTGTCATTGGCTATTCTTATTAGAAGGAAGGTCTGAGTAATAAACTCCCTATTATGTCTTTTAAACCCCAAGCTAAGTAATACACTGTATCATATTAGTCATATGGGAGCTATATTCCAAGTATTTCTTTCCATTTGGATTGCCTAAGAGTTAACCTAGGAGAAAGGCAGAGCATAGTGATGACACTAAGCACATGTAGATAAATATCATATGCTTTCCAACTTCATCACATTTGGTTTTTATCAGCAGTGCTAAATTCCTCCATAATTCCCAAAATTGCATTCCAACTAGTTGACATCTACATTAGCTGGATGTTAATCCAGTTAAAAATAAATGCAAATTTTGAAAAGAAAATAAACTCATAAGTGCTTGGAAAACCCAACTATTCCCACTTTTCTCTTTGGGGAGACATCAGCAGTCTTCCTTACCTATTCCTTTCAAGACTATTTTAAAGGGTTGAACAAAGCATTTTAAAATGCAAGACCGAAAGAAAATGCAAGAGAGGAAATTACTTACCAGCTTCTCTGAAGGTCGTCTTCATTCTCACCTCCAAACCAGGTCCATGTAGCTAGCATAGCAAACCAAGAATAGCCTTACTACCCACCTAGGTCCCTATCACACACACTGCATGAATTCCCAGCTGCCCCACCACAGCTTGTTCCACTTGCAGATAAATGTGATTAATGAGAAGAGCACTCCTGGTGCATTACCACTGCTCCTAAAAAGGACTGTATAAAACGGTTAGTCTTGATTTTCCCCCCAAGATTTGCTTGCCCAAATTCCGCCATGCTCTGTTTCTGGGGTTATCTATACTAGCACCATCTGGTGAGTCCCAGAGATATTACATGCTCCTTAGGAAAGTCTTCAACAGAGGAAACGCCAAAGGTGTGAGGGATATTTGCTCCCACATTATCTCCAAGGAGAAACTCCTGGTGATGACAGATGAGCCTGGTCCATGCAGCTCTTGCCCCCAACCTTATCTGCTTGCCTAGTTTGGTCCCCAAAGCTCCCAGGCTTCCCATGCAATAACGCACAGCGGCATTTCCATAAGCCTGCAAGGGGGCTGGCCCATGCTGGGTCAGAGTCTGTGTCCCTGATTACCAGTGCTTTAATGTCCATTTCCCCACTCCTTTGATCCTGTCCATGGCATGCAGAAGAAAGGAAAATCTGGCTTTTGTCTGAAGCACATTTAACCCCGCTGCCCAGAAATGGGACCTTGTCAGTCAGTGGATTTCATGGGTGGATGAATGAGATCACAGCAGTCTTCAGTTCATTAAAAATAAAAGGCCTTCCTAACTCTTGCTTTAAATCTATTAGGAAATTAATGCATTTAATGTCAGACCTTAATGGCAACAGACCACAGCATTGCTACTTTTATACTACAAATACAAGCAGTAGCTAAATAGCTCATCAGCTCCTGAGCTGGAGTGGATTTCAGATGAGCTTCTGTTGCCCAGCTGGTATGAAATCCCTGATAATAGACCACAAATGATGCCACTGTAACCAGGGGCTGAGCGAGTGTGTTGCTAAATTGGTCTGCAAACAGCAACCTAAATACTGGGATTGCATATCCTTGTCTCCAGCCAGGATTGTCAGAGGAGCTTGATGCCTGGCCATTCCTTTTTTTCTGTCAATTTAAGGACTCCCAGAATCCATATACCCAATTTCACAACTTCTTTGGGTGCTGCTTCTTTAAATAAATTAAGCCTTTGTCAGAGAAATGCATGCGTCTCCAGATCTTTGTGTAAAGCAGATGCTGATCAAAGTTCAAACTATGCTGGGTTTCCCAGTAAACCAATGATGTTGTTGAGCTGAAGGCTGGCGCATTCAAAATATAGTCCTCCAAAAACCTGCTCTGACACTTGTTATGCGGGGTCTGCTGCATGGTATCCCCTCCTGAGCAGGAACTGTGCCAGAAGTGGGAGGAAAGGGATAAAACTGAGCCCTCTGAACTTTTAGTGGTGAGATTCAGGGGAGGAAGGACCAATCACCCAGCATAGTGTTATTGCTGCTGTTCCAGGACCCATGTGTGCATAGGCTAGGGAGATGGATAAAGCAAGCTGCTTTCAATACACATCTGTGACATGGTGTTGGTCTTCTCTCCTAAGTCTATATTGTTGTATGATCTCACATATCCACTACCACAGACATGAAGGGTAATGCTGATTTCAAAACAGGGGCAAAACCGCAACAGGCGCGTGTCTGGGTTTTAACCAGTTTTCCATTCAAGTTCCACCAGGGCTACCACACTGCCCCAGCAGCTCTCCCCACAGTTGACAGTGCACTGCCAGTTCACACCCATTCAAATGGTCACAAAAACAAACTAAAACCCTCAGTCAGAACCAAAGGTTATTTCCCTGCTCATTCCAGGACCACTGCGTGGGAACAATGGAGTTTCCCTGTGCTAAACTCTCTGCCAGTGTCAAGGTATATGACCAAACAGCTTGCTACCCGGAGGAAAAGTGGGGAAAACCAGAAAAGCCTCCATGGTTTATCCATAATAAACAGGCTGGAAAAATCTCTGTGACAGATCTGCCCATCTGAAATTTCCTGGCTTTGTTGCTGCATGCTATGTGCACCCATGGGGAACAAGCAGCTACTTCCTCACCTGCTAGCTGATATAGGCATCTATCAGATAAAGACAACCCCAGGTATATACAGCAGCTGGAGTTAACTCACTTCCAGACAGAAAACAGACATGTTTTGAGCCATGAGTGCAGTTATCCACTGGGGTTCTCCCAAGGGATATGGTTGACTCTTCATCACTTGAAGACTTCTGATCAGGTTTGGGTGTTGGTCCCAGGGCATCATTACACTTCTGCAAGTTGGCTTGACACAGCACTACAGGAGATGTAGGCGGCAAAGAGCAATCCCTTGTGATCTTAAAATAGACAGCTCAAGGAGGGATCACATCTCAGAGTTCATGTGTTGATACGTCAGCACTGAATTAAGCTGACATTCAAATCTCTCCAGTAAATCCAGCAAGTGTTAACATTCATTGATGTTAATTAAGACATTGAATATATGGCTGCAGAGATACTGTGGTTCTACAACTAAAACTCATCCTGGCACCATCCAACAGGCTTAAAAGGCATGATGCCTAATCCTTTGTGTAGTCCTACCTTCTGTGTCTGATAGGGGTGAAACAAAGGTGTCTGTCAGCACTTGCTCTCTAGTGCTCTCATAGCGGTTTTTTTGCTGACACAGAGACAGCATCACATCTCTCCTGTGTGCTCTAATTGCAAATAGCTAAAACATCTGATTCATACTTAGCCTAATTATATTAATCCTAAAACAAATAATCTCAGCTCTTATGTTGTCAGAGTGTAATTTTGCTGTTACTTTAAAATCACAGAAAATGGAGCTGGAAGGAAGCTCACAAGGTCACACAGCATGACCGGGTGCCAGATTGCCAAACCATCCATTGGAGATAGAGATGCCCTGTGTAGCTGCCTTCACACCAAGCAGCAGTGGCAAATCAATGGCCTGCCCCCAAAACCCACACCAGAGCATCCCTACCTTTAACCTAAATCTCTTATTCTAGAGATTTAAGCCAGGGATTTCTATCCTTGTTCCTTAGTGAACAGAAAGCCAGTTTATTAATTTTCTTCCCTATGTAAATATTTGAGCTACAGTGCAGAATCATAGAATGTGTAGGGTCAGAAAGGACCTGAGGATGATCTATATGCCTCCCACTAGACTCAAAAAGTTCAGGTTGCTCAAAGCCCCTTCCAGCCTGATCTTGAACACTGACTGCCAAGGATGGAGCATTCACAACCTCCTTGGGCAGCCTGTGTCAATGCCTCACCACTATCACAGTAAAGGACTTCTTCCTTACATCTAACCTAAATCTTCTCTATTTAAGTCTGAATCCATTACCCCTTGTTCTATCACTACAGTTCCTCACAAAGGGTCCGTCATCGTTGTAGGTCTTTACTCTCCATTCTTCTTGCTCAGGACACCACAAGCTTGATTCTTGCCATCTTCTTGAAGAAATCACATTTTCTAGGCCTCTCATCAGTCTTTGCTGAGCAATCTTCAGCCCTTCCTTTAAGTGTGGATTGCAAACGCTAGACTGTTCACTGCACCTGAGGCTTTGCCAGCCCCGAGTGGAGCAGAAGGGATACACATCTGCGGCTGATGGGTACACACATGTATGACATATGACTCTCTGGTTTACACTCTCCAGAGAGTTCTGTGCTTTATACAAGTTGTTTGGCATATTGGACTGTCTGTGTGGCATTTCTGGGGCAGATATCCCAGTCTGTGGCTCACTTCAGCCCCTTTCTGCCTTAGATTTCCAGTTCCTTGCCCGTTCTCCCCACCTGTCCTAAGGAATTACCAGGGTTTGCTTTTTCCACGCTAAATTGTATTTCAAATGGAGCCTCACCTTGTCCAGATCATTTGGGGCTCTAATTTTGTCCATGAAAGGGTTGGCAACACCTCTTGCTTTGTCATCACCTGAGCATTGTCCTTTCAAATTATTCCAGTACAAGGGAAATTTATTTTGGTTTGTGTTATTGTGCTGGTTTGGGGGTTTTTTAATAAACCAACAAAGAGAAAATCCAAGCAAACACCTTTTGTCTCTCCAAACCACCCCTAGTGCTCAATGTCAACATGCCAGTGACAAGGGGAGATTCTCTCAAGACTTATCCAGCACCTCCAGGCTTTGGCTTCCTCTGACCATTCTCTGAATGGTTAGATCTGACAATAGGAAAATGTGCCTTATTTCAAGCCTGGACAAACCCTGAGGACTTTGGGCTGTTGTGACAGGGCCCCACTCTCCCTTGGTGAGCATCAGGAGGATGAAGGACTTCCCCACTGCTGGGACGAATGGGCCCCATGTGTACACCAAAAGACAATAGTCCTTGGCTACCAACGAAAAACACCCAGACCCCTGAGAGTTTCCAAACCCTGATCAAACACCTCATGTGAGCCGCCAAAGGAGATCTCAGACCATCTGGGGCTCTGAATCAATTTTATTTAGCTGTCCTGCAACCAGGAGGGCGCTAAAATTGGGAAAAGCCTCACAACAAGGGCAATAATTCCTGAACCTGCTTTTAAAATAAGATTAGATCTGTTTATGAAAGAGTTCACATGAAGTGCCAACATGCAAAGGGCATTTCAGCCTCGTGATCCATCCATCAGGCAGAAGCAACGCTAAAGCAGTGTTTGGTAAGAAAAAAGTGAGGAAAAAGGTAAATAATATGATACTACTCTTGTGAATCACTGCCACACTGTGGGGTAAATACACAGAGGAGTAAATACATTTATTACTCAATATTGAACTCAAATAAAGAAAATCTTCTGAAACAAAAGGCACTGTCAGAGCTGCTGGGTTGCAACTGAGCTTCTCAGGGCTGTGTCTTCTATATCCACAACGCGGAGTCACAGCATATATGTCTCAGCATCTATGTGAGTTATTATCCAGAGTGGATCCCAGCCAAACTGTCCTGCTTTCCTGGCTGCGTATGAAAACCAGCCAAAGCTTAACAAGCACTTACCATGGTTTTGATTTACAGCCAGAACCCAGGTTTGCCTGATTTGCAAATGTGAGTGAACTCCTAGCTGAACTGGGATGAGTCTCATGTTTCCTGCCACCCAGCAATAGTACTAATCTGCTTTGACAGCTTCAGTCTGTATCACCTGAAGAAATTCAGCCTTGTTATTTGTTTTTTAATCCTTTTGTGTAATAATAGTATATCCCAGAGCTAAAAACAGTGTTTCCAGAAAACAACACCACAAAGTTATCTTCATTAATTCCATGCGCATATCCGAAAGGACATTAATCTCAGCAGCTGATGAATGTGCAGCTGGAGTTTCTCCTGGATGCTACCTTTTATAGACCCTATAGAAGAAAGAAGACTCTGAGACCTGGAAATATATACATGGGAGGGAAATCCCTGCTGAGCCACTCAAGTGCACGTGCACTGGGTCCTCAGCTGCCTCAGCCCTATCTGGGCTTTTCTGCATGGCAAAGCAGACAGTCCAGGTAAATGCAAATGCTAAAAGCGAAGCTTTGGGATTCACCCAGGTGAGATGCTTTTAGGGTATGAAAAACTGATATGAAAAAACAGATATGAAAAACTGATCTACACATGGAAGCATGCATAAGAATATACCTGCAGTTATATCAGGCAGGTGAAAAATGCAGGCCAAGAGCCAAGATCAAGAAAAGAACTACCTCCCTGTGGTATATTATTGTGCAATTAGGTACGTGTGATGGGTAGAGATGAGGATCTATCTTGCCATAAAACACTGCAGCAAAGAAACCCTAAAAGCCCACTAAACTATTCCCATATGACAGTCCCTAAATTCCAAGACACAATCCATGTCCTACCTTCAAAGTTACATCTGTGGACCACAGAATTCTTTTTAACTCTGTCACCATGCTTGAAAACCCCCCACTCATGCTGCTGTATTGAGCCAGCCTCGATGTATTCGTCAGGAATGTGTTTCCAGGCTGTCTTCTTACACGGGAGACAAGCATTTTTGGGAGGCCAGGAGCACGGCCAAGGACTGAACATGGGATGAGAGCAGTCCAACAACAGAAGGCACGAACCCACATTGCTCCACCACTAAATGATCTCCTGCACCGCTGGGGATTCGCCTTTCCACTAACAACCCCCTAATTAATGCAGTCAGGCACTGCTCTAATTCCATGCCTGCATCGCAGTCTGAGCCTAAGCCTACTCCTACAGACATTAATGGCAAACCTGCTATTTATTTCAGTAACAGCAGGATTGGACCACAAATATCTGCCTTCACCTGACCTTCCACATGCAAGGGAGTTAAAGCTTCTCTCTCTCTGGTTTTGCTCTTCTCCCTTCCCTGCCAGAAGCTGTAAGAGTCCAAAACCGTTGCACCTGAAATGCCACCAAGAGCCGTGCGTATGCCATGCATAGCCCTCAGGGTGAAAAATGCTTAAAGGACATTTTAAGAGAAGTATCATTTAATGAAAGCATAATAAGGGGATTCCAAAATTAATAACATGGCAAAGGTTTTGTGTGGACCCAGAAGCATGCCACATTTTCCAGTGATGTGCCTTCTGTACTATACAGAAAACCAGCCTCGCCCCGAACTTTGCCACCTCTGCTTTGATGTGGGTGATCAGTGTGTCCACAGTTTCTCCCTCCTGCCCAAGTGCCGCTGCATTTTTACTGCGGCAATACGGCGCTACCAAGCAGTACCATTCACCCATCTCCCTTTTCCTTATCCCTGTTATGTATTCTGAGGAGTTTTGCTGGCTTCAGGAGGAAGCAAGGGAAGACGATCAAAGCCCTGATCATGGTCTTCAGGCACTTACGTGTCAGTCTCAATCCAAATCACTTTGCTGTGACCTGATGCCCTGGCGCATAAGGGCACATAAGATCATTTGTGATCTTCTCTAAGCTAGTTTTCCCCAAAATTATTAATATTTGTAGTATTGAGTTTAATGAGCAAAACCATTTCCATCAACCTGGTCATCCACTACAGGCAGCAGGGGGAATTGAACAGCTGCAGCAAGAGCCAAATTATTCTTCCATTTGAAACACCCTTATGAAATAATTAAATGGGTTTGTTGAAAGAATAGAGCCCAACAGCTTCCACAAAGGCAGCTGGTTAGGGCTGATGTGCCTTTCTCAGTGGAACACAGAGGAACTTAAGCGAAGTCAGATTGTGGTAAATTGGTGTGAATTCTGTGCGACTGTCAAACAAATTGACTTCTGAAATGGGTGGTTTTCTTCTCCTTGCAAATGGCATTTTTCCTTCTCTAAAATCACTCTCATTAAAACCACCCATTGAAATATGCTTGGTGTTTAATAATAGAAGTATTGCATGCTTAAAAGCAGCTGATTTAGTTAAATTACTTCTGTTGAGATTCAGCTAATTTATAGCAAATATCTCAGTACTTTCTTGTTGAATGTAAATGAAACAAAGAGCATTGGGCTCTCTGCCCTGTCATGGTTGCAGAAAAAGGGAATAAACACATTCAGAATCAGGCCCAAAGCTTTCTGATACGTTTAAGATACTTTATGAGATTTTCTTCTTTCTTACTCTTTTTGCACCCAGAAGCCAGGAGAGAAACACCTTTGTAAGGGAGTGGAGATCAAGCCTGAGTTAAAGAACCAGATGCCATTTATTCCCAGTCTGGCAAATGACCCTGGAGTATATGGTAAAAAGTGTGAATTAAATGACACAGACCTCCTCACCAGAGCCTAGTGAGTCTGTTTGTTTATTCAGCTTATACAGTTCTTGTTTTATACTTGGATGCATATGAATAACAACAGAATTTTAAGCCTGTGCCAGCTGGTTTGTTTAAGACTCTGACTACTTTTATACCCAGCACTTGTTGAAAGGAGTGGAAATGCCTTCACACGATGAAACCAACCCACCCACCAGTCCCCGTCTGAGAGCCTTGGCCTCTCTTAACCTAACCTTGTTTCTTAAGGAACTGTCTCCTCTCTTCTAAGTGCTCTACAGATGATGTTAAGGTATTGAAAGGATTTTACACAAATGATCAGACATATTTGCATGATTTCCTTGTGTTTTCTTTTAAAATGCTTCCAAAAGATCTACCATGATATGAACTGAACTGAGTTTTTCCCAGGGTTTTCCTCCTTCCTTGCATATTTCTTTCCACTGCACCAAGCACTCAGCTGGACTCATCTCCTCCTGCTCTTCCTCCTGTGCTCTGCTTCTCTCCCAATACAGCATGGTCCCATCATTTGCCCTTCCCAGATCTTTCTTTTCCAGTGCCAAGTCCTGTATCCTAGCAATGATGTTATGCTGGAAAATAGAATGACTTTTAATATTTGGCCTTTAAGAAGCCTTATGTCTTATAAGACAGGCTTTAAGCAAGCGAGAGGAAGGTGCAATTATGAGTATCTTTCACTTTTATCGGCCCCTTAAGCATCTACATTTGACTGCTTTGTGTTCTTTCTACCTGTGGGAGGACGCCTCCTTTTTTCTTCTTAGTCTTCCATGCCTCTAAACAAGGGAAGAGTCTTGATGCCATCCTCTTTTTCCAATCTGCTATACAGACTATATTGCCTTTACAACCTATAGCAGTTGTTAAGATCTGGGGATTCTTCCTGGAAGAACTAATTTTAGCAGCCCAAAGCCCCAGGCCTGACTGTGAACACTCCCTGTCCACTTGGTCCTCACAGAACATCCCATTGCGGCCTGTCTGCTTCACAGGATATGACCGAGGGAACAAAGAAGGAGGTGAAAGCAGCTGAGCATGACCCACCTTGGTGTCTCCCATCCACACCATAGAAGAATGTCCTTGGCAAACTCAGTTTGCTGAACTTACAAGTAAAATAACTGGATTGTGATTGTTCAGTGGAGTAGCATAAAAATGCCCATAAGCTCCTTTTCAGGAAGTGGCACACAGCACAGACAGTGTCAGGATGAAGCACCTCAGTGAAGTATTAGAGTAATTTGTATTCACCAGCATTTGCGGCCAGAAGAGAGATTGGATCTGGACTTCTTTGTTTCCACATATCTCTCACTTACTAATCCAGAGTTTCTGACATTTGTAATATTCTGCTTTATTACTATGCATTAGCCTAAGCTTATAATGAACATGGTATGAGACATACATGGTGCAGCATATTATGAACGACTCTGATTGACGGTGCCGTGCAGTGATGACAGCACTGTGTTTTGCTTTCATTTTTGGAGACTAAGTGGCTTACATGTGGTCCCATTTAAAGGATGTCTGGGTGGCAGCTGCATTCTCCTATGTGCTTATGAGAGGGAAATGAACTTTTCAGTCCTGAAATATTGTAAAAAGGGGTTATGTAAAAAGGCTGCGTGCAGCTATTGAAGGGGAAAAATATCCTTTCCAGACAATGTGACTTCCTGTTTACAAAATAAAACGTTTTGGACATCACTCTGAAATGTCACGCAAGGTTTTTGATGCTTTCCAGAGCAATGTCCAGCTTGGGATGAGAATGACTTTTTTTGAGAGCACTACCCTCAGGGAATGAGACTTTCCAAGGCTATGCATCTGAAATCGCCAGTCTGTTTCCCAGATTTCAACCTCCCTCTTTAAATACAGAGATCTCATGTTTAGGGGTGCTGAGTCTGTACTCAAAGCAGCAATATTCTAGTGATGGGGAGCTTGTTACCCTTGTCTAGGAGGCAGCCATATACCTGTGACTTCTTTCTTTTCCATTTGCAGACACTTTGCACTTTAAAAATGATGTAACACTGAAAAAGATCAACCCCATATACCTGATATAGAGTTAGGATGGGAAAAAACAATTCTACTTCTGAATGCAGAAGGGATCAGCTTGTTCAGTTTCTGGACACAAAAAGTGTCACTAGGCTCGGCAGTCTCTTCATTAGGGCCCACAGATGTTTATCTCTATTACTGTGTAAGGGTATCTTAAAGCCCATGTGGAAGCCAATGGTGGGAGCTATAAACAGCCCTTGAAGTTCTCCCTATTGGCCATGGTTGAATAGGACCTGACAGAGTATATCATCTCCTCTCTTTTCTTGGGCGCTGGCATGCAGCGTTTTGTCCCTTTCCTTTTCTAGGGCATGGACTGTTCAGCGCTCATTTGCAGCGAGGAAGCCAAGGGCAATTGAGGAGCTCTTGTTGTGCATTGGCACCAAACAGCAGAGCTGCGGAGCGAGTGAATAAGCAAACAAGTCCTGCCAAGACAAAATAGTCACTTTAAGTGGAGTTGTGGCATCCAGTGACAAAGTACAAGGAGGTTGCCAGCAGAGGGCTGAGCCAGCAAAACGTTGGTTTATTTATACATTTCAGCATACACCAAAAGCATACACTGTGCTGTACTCTTTGAGGGGGCACCATGTGATAAAAACTGCACTTTGTACACACATGCTAGGGTTGCACGTCTGAGACCTGGACACTGATTTCCAGGGAGAACATCTCCCAAAGGACACCCAGAGTTCCCTAATTCCCTCTTAAGAATCAGAGGCTGACAGTACTGAGGGTTAGTGCAGATAGTATTTATTACATCTGGTACCAAGGGGAAAATGGGCAGTAGACACTCCCGCCATGGTCTTCCTATCCCCAGTGCTGGATGTGGACATGAAGCATCAAGCTCCCTCCTGCACCCACCATCATTCAGAGCACCCACGTATGGACTACACAAGACTCTCCCCCGCAACCCCAAAGCTGGGTCTCTACCATCAAAAAACCACTCATATTCGGGATAAATTTCCTTCTCCTTTCTGCCAGCTCTGTCATACAAAGGGGAGGAGATAGGGATGGAAATTTGATGTTTACTGTACAGAACCTGCACCACTTTGGATTCTTGAGCATCTGTAAGGATAAACCAGACATATCTTTTCTTTTTTGTGGTTTCTTTGGAGGTCTTGTTTGCATTGTTTTGCTCATTGTTGGAATGCTTACTTTGATAAGCTGTGTCCATGAAGCAGTTAACCTGAGTGCTTGTCTTCAGCATGCACAAATCACTGTTTGAGTCATTCCTATCGTGAACGTGGTGTACCTCAAGTGCTCCTTAGATAGTCAGAAATCACACAACATCCACACAAACTAAACTTGCCTCTTTTCTCTTTTTGTTTTGCAGCACTAGAAAGCAGGCACAGAGAAGAGGAGACCGTTCTCAGGCTCCTTGCTTCTGTCTGCTCCCTAAATAACACATTAATCACCCAGACAATGTAACTGAACTCCAGGCTGTTGCCTTCTGCCTTGAAAAATGCACGCAGCACCATTTCTGCAGTATTAGTATCTGGGAAGCAAGGTTGTTGTGCTTTTCTGAAATCTGATTTAGTCTGGAGAATCTCTCCTCTTGGCAGCACTGCCTGGGTCCAAGGCCTTGGGTGAGGAATGCATAAAATCATCTTGATAAGTTGAGGAAGAGCGTGGCGCTCCATTCTCTACCACACCTAACCTAGACGAACCTTGTGTTATGGTACAGACAAGCTCTGTTTTGGTTCAAAGCAGTTGGTTTTATTGTTTAAATTGACTTTTGGCATTTTTTACCCTGACCCCATTGCACTTCTGTCCATACCACCATTAAAGGGTTATCTAATTCCACTAGAGGCCATCTGGGTTTCTCAAAGTGCATGAAATGTCAGGCTAAGATGAACCACGAGTGGTCCAAGTAGCGTATTAAGCTGTGTATGTAGAAAATGGCCTTCTCCTGACAAATCCCAGAACCAGCCTGGCAAGGTTATTGACAGAAAAGTCAAACCAAAGCATGGGCCATGTTGCATGGGGTTGTCTCAGGCACAGTAAAACACCACGGGGCTCAGTGAGAGGAGGAGAGGCATGGCTATGGACTGGCTGAAGACTGGCTCACTGAAGGAGAATCAGAGAACTTATCTTCACAGAAGGAACAGGAAGAAAACTTAAAGTCAATTTAAAAAATCAAGTTTGCATCCAGGTCTCAGGAAAAATAAATGGGGGAAAAACCTGCCTGCAAAAGTATTGCCTTGCTAAAGATCTGCTGGTGTCAAGGAAGGCACGTGTCTGTGTGGTGTTAGGGTGCAATATCTAGTGAGAAAGGGTGCCAAGGGTGAAAAGAAAGAAGGAAGAGGCACAGGGGATATCTGGAGGCAGACTCTGGCCTCTTGGAGGTCCTGTTTGTTCCCTTGGGCTCTGTGTTCCAGGTGATGGAGGAAGCCATGCAGTCCTCCTCTTCCATTTACCAGGGCTGCAAGTCTTAATTTAAGATGGCAACTAAAATTGCTTCCTCTGGACTGTGACAAACCCACTCAGCTCCAAGGCAGGGACTGAGACGAGTTGCAGTGAGTGTCACTTAGTTTGAGTGAAAGGCTGCTGGAGAAATAAACAGCTGATTTAGCCTCTTGCCCTTTTGCAGGAGCAAAGAGGTTGCCAAGAAAGAAAAAATGTTAATAACAACATGGTAATCAAGGGAGGCAAAGGGAAATGTTAAGTGGAAGCTACTGAGCAGCCTTTGTCATCTTTGGAGTATGCTTCCCCAAACAAATGTTATTGGCAAAGCATCTTGCCACAGTGCTGGGCAAGAGCTGGGTGAGCTGCGTCCTTATCTCCTTTAGAAGTGGCACAGGATACAATACAGGGATTCCTTAAGGTACATCACACCCTGAGTGACTCTAACATCTTCCTTGGGGTACAGAGAAGACAGCAAGGCAGCGTGCAAAGGGAAGCATACCATTCAGATACACAAACACACACTCGTCTGTTGTGACAAGTCTACTTCATGACCCCATCACGCTTGCCACAATCAATCTTCATTTGGCTTTGAACATCAATAGATGCCTCGGCAGGTTTTGATTATGGCAATGCAATCAGCACTAGTGATGAGCTGTGGAAAATTCCCCCTCCGCCCTTATCTCTTCATACTTAAATAGCTGGCTGGGCACTGCTGATCTTCATGCTGTGGGGAAGTTTGACCAGAAACTGGCATGCTCAGAGGGAGTGGAAAACAGATTTTTCCACACTGTTTCTTGTTTTTCACACTAAGAACCTGGTAATGCCTCACAGCTCACTGCTTCCTGCAGCCAGGCCTGTGTTTGTGGTTAGTGATGAAGTTTGCCCTACTGAGCAATTCCACTTTGTTATTTTAAAATTACAATACACACACACAGACAAAAGCATTAGGAATGATATTTTAGAGCAGCGAAGAAGCCAAGAGAAGAAGTAAATCTTTTCCACATTTGGTGAAAATGAGGCGCTTGCTCTACCAGCAGTTATGGAATGATGCCGATGCTGCTGAGTGAAGCTGGATGGTCTGTGTAAGGCAGGTGGCTGCGCTGAAGGGTCCTTCTGGTCCTAAAATGGATTAATAACCCTTTAAAGAAATTATTTCCTTTTTTTCCCCTGCATATTAGAGCAAAAATGAACTTGGGGAGTGCCCAGGGAGTATTCACACCCTTATGGCTTTATGCAGTCAGTTCATCTCACTGCCAGTATTAAACTGGCAGCATTTATTGGTTTACAACAACGTCTGCAGACCTCCTGGTGCTGACATGCTATAGACCACTTGCTGGCCAGTGCTTCCCTGCTGTTTTCCCATCTGTGCACAGGGCGGTCAGACAAACAGAAACTGCTTGCTCGCAGCTCACTTGCCAGGAAGGACCGACGGCTGTGCGCTATTCCCATGGTGTGGAAAGGCTGTGGAGCCACTCAAAACCACCTCTGCTGTATTTTAGCAAGGGGAGCCTCCGTTTGTGCAGCACAAGCAGTACAGGAAGGGCCTGAGTGCTTCCCTGGCAGGGCAGCTCTTGCTTAGGGTATGGTGAGGCTGTCAAAAACACTAACATGCTGTGTCACCTAACATCAGGCTGTGATGTACTCATTTAGAGCACTGCTGACAAGAGACTGCTCCAAATTCCTAAGAAGCATGATGCCAGTGCATTCATCCAGCTATGCTGCTGAATTGCAGCATGTGCTGGGCTCTTCTGCAGCAGAAGAAGGGGAAGGATGCCATTTGCTGCTCCTCACACCATCTTGTGTGCAGCATCTTTTGGTCCTTGGTCCAAGTTTCAGCAAAGAGAAGTACCTCAAATGCTGGTTATTATCATCATTATAATTTTCTTTTATAGAGTAAGAAGAAACACCAGAGCTTCCCTCAGTAGAGTCACAAGATACTGGAATGCAGCTTTTCTAATAGGCAAATATGCAAAAACCAGCACTCTTGTCATTTCTTAGTTATTCTAATCTTTTACAAGACTGGTGTGGCTCAAGTCAAATACGCTGGGGAAAAAATGCACAGCTTCCACAGTCTGGAATGGCAATGTTTTCCTGAGCCCTGAATCAGAGGCCTTGATAACAGGGAACCAATAATATGTTTGGAGCTGCGCAATCCAGGGGCTAAAGAGCAGCTGCAGACCAAAGGCCAGTTCAGTGCTTCTAGGCAGACCACAAGCTCATTGTGGAGCAAGTCTCGTCATCTTGCTCAGGGCCAACTCAAATAGAAGCAAAAGGCTTCCAGGGAGCCATTCTAGAAAGGATGGATGCTGGGAGGAAGATGCCTTTTCCATGGCTTCATCGTCTCCAGGACATCTTAGCTGCACCCATGCTAATATATGAAACAGGACCAGAGCTGAGCATCCTACAGATGCCTGCACTAATCTGTACTTTTCAGTTGCTTACATGCTGCTGTTCTACATTCCAGAGCTCCTCCAGGGACTTCAGCATGAGCAGAAGAAAACACAAACCATGGAAGCTGTGGATGTTGTCTATCTAGACTTTAGTAAAGCCTTTGACACCATTTCCAGCAGCATTCTCCTGGAGAAGCTGGCTGCTTATGGCTTGGATGGGCATAGTCTTTGCTGGGTGAAACACTGGCTGGATGACTGAGCTCAAAGAGTGGTGGTGAATGGAGTTGGTGGCCAGTCACAAGGGATGTTCCCCAAGGCTCAGGACCAGTTCTCTTTAATAATCAATGACCTGGACAAAGGGATCATGTGCACCCTCAGTAACTTTGCAGATGACACCAGGGTGGGTGGGAGTGTTGATGTGCTTGAGGGTTCAAAGGGTCTGCAGAGGGATCTTGACAATCTGGATCAATGGGCCAGTTGTATGAGGTTCAACAAGACTCAGTGCTGGGTCCTACACTTGGGTCACAACAATTCCATGCAATGTTACAGGCTGGGGGAACAATGGCTGGAAAGCGGCTGACAGAAAATGATCTGAGGGTGTTGGACAACAGATGCTGAATGTGAGCCAGCTTGTGCCCAGGTGGCCAAGATCATCCTGACCTGTATCAACAATAGCGTAGCCAGCAGGGTCAGGGATGTGACTATTCCTTTCCAAAGAAGGGCAGCTGAACTGGCAAAGGGCCTGGAGCATAGGTCTGATTGATGAATGGCTGAGGGACCTGGGGAGAGGTTTAGCCTGGAGAGAAGGCTCAGGGTGGGAACTCACCTTTCTCTACAACTACCTGAAAGGAGGATGGGTTGAGGTGGGTGTCGGTCTCTTCCCCCAAGTAACAAGGGATAGGACAAGAGGAAATGGCCTCAGATTGCTGCAGGAAAGATTTAGATTGGAGATTAGGAAATATTTCTTCACCAAAAGGATTGTCAGGCATTGGAACAGGCTGCCCAGGGTGGAGTCACCATACCTGGAGGTATTTAAAAGACACATAGATGTGGCACTTTGGGGAATGCTTTAGTGGTAGGCTTGGAAGTGTTGGGTTTACGGCTGATGATCATAAAGGACTTCAACCTAAATGATTCTTGTTTCTATGGACAGGGCAGGTCCCTGTCTGCCTGCAGATTGGTCCCCAATTTAAGTCCTGGCAGTTGTGCCCTTCCTGATCAACACTGGGACAATGATTACAATTGCAAGGGGCACTTTCGCACTTTCCATTTATTTACATTATATAATGACACCTTATTGCACCCACTTTGCACTGATAAGCAGGGGAATCTGTTAAATAAAGCCCAAACCCAATAAGATATCACTTAATGTACTGCTAAAGCAGCTTAGGCAGTCTCCTGGAGGTGTTGGTTAGATCCTCTCTTTCTACCTTCTCTGGGGTGAATTTAATACTTCCCTCCAAATAAAAACAGCCTAGATCAGACAGAGCACAGCAAAGTTCACTTCTTTGAGGCCGCTTGGCTAGAGGCTTTGACAAATGCCTGTGATGGTAAGGAAATGTAAAACAGTCCCAGGTGGAACCATGGCTTTGCCAAGTCTCTCTGTTCCCCTCCATGAATTTTGCCACTTTGGCACTCAGAGCCAGCCAGGAGCAGATCAAAAGGGCATCCTCAGCTGGCTGCTGGCCATTGTAACTAAGCACCTTCTCCTTCAAACCACAAATGGCAAGGGTGCAACAGAGTTTTCCTATCCTTTTATTTCCCTTTTTCCCCTGGTTCAGTGTGGATGACAAATAACGTTTTAAGCTCATCGAGGAAATGACCTCAGATTTTAAGTTCTTTCCTGGGGCAGCTTTGAATATTTAAATATATGTGTGTGCATTTCTGCTTCTTTCTTCTCCTCTTCATATCCGATAAACAGCTTCCGCTCTAGAAACGAATACGGCATGATATCATTGCTCAGTGAAATGCACTTGCTGCTTTAGTCCTTCTTGTGTTTCGAAGGGCTCTCTCAGATTTCACTGAAGCTGGCTTTATTTCAAAGACTCGGATGATGGATCACTGGGCTAGATTTCTCCTCTTGCTTTTACCATTCCAGAGGTATATAAGGCAGAAAAATTAATAACGCTGTGATTTTACTAGGGAATGTTATACATTACCAACCATGCACTCTTGAATGTAGGTATTTACCACGACCGCCTTGCTGGCTCATTTAAGCACTTCCCTCTCTGTAAGGTCTGGGCCCTTAGAGCAGCTCTGTCAGGTGGATATAGATTAATTTCTATTTTATGGAAGGAAGGAAGGAAGAAAGCAGAATTTGTTATAGGGATAGGAGTCACCTCACCTACCCACAGCTACCCATATGAACTGCCTCCCATTTTAGCTAATGAAGAGGCACTGACACCTCCATGGTACAGACTGTGGATGTCCACAGGCAGCTCTAGAGAATTTATCCTCTCTTCATTTACTACAGATGGAGCTGGGGCACAGTGAGGTGAAATTTGCCCTCACTGCCTTAGCTGAGGGCCCACATCAAAATTTATGGATAAAAAGGAATTAAGTCTTCCTCTCTCACATGTCTGAGCTTCATGGACACTTCTTCAGAGTCTTAGCACTTGCCTGTGAGCTCAGCTCTAACCAAACTCAGTAAGACCAGATTTCTGGGCCATTTACAGTGAAACATTTGCAGAACAGAGATTGAGGTGTTATACATTGTGGGAATAATTGTGTCAATAATGAAAAGATTTGATTGGAGAGAAAAAAACAGTTATCCAAGAAAAGAAAGATAATTTCAACTTGAACATATTTTAAGGATGATTATTGTTAAGGATATTGTTATACTTAGACTTTTCTGTTGCATGGAGTAAGAAGTATTGCACAGCTTTGTGATGTTTCGTTAGCAATAGCCCTCCCAGGCCAGCAAGCCAATGTCCTATAAAGAGACACGGGTCACTTTTTAAAGACTACTCATCACAAACCACTTGATTTCTTCTGACCCTATCCAAAGACCTTCTGTAAAACTCAAGATTATTAAAACCCTCATTTAGAAAAGCCTGAAATGCACAGTTTATCTTTGGGTGGGGGGAGAGGGAGGAAGATTTACAGTCCATTAGATCTTCCTTAATGTGATCTGCAACTCCATCATGCAATCTCCAAAGTAAAGTGGGAGAGACCCGTGGTGCATGGTGTGCTTTGTTTCAGGGATGTTGACTCAATCTGCGCCTTTGCAAATGAACTTAATTTCTGTAAAGTCTCTGAGCACTTCACACAAAAAGAGTCAGAATAACTCTGTTTAAGAGTGATTCTGAAGAAGACGGATCCACAGGAGTGCTAAGGAGGGTTAGATACTGAGTTTGTATCCAGCCTCAGTCAGTGACAAAAGTATGAAATTTCCATGATTACACTGCTCCAGCCATTTTATTATTCCCTTTGCCACACGGATGTAAAGCACTACTTCCTCCTTCCTCCAGAGAATCCAATCATATGGTTTGTGCACCAACACTGACAAAAAATGTGCTCTTCAAGTTAGATTCAGGATGAAGGTATTTAAAGATAGACAAAAGTTGAGGGAAAGGCAGTTGGTTATGGGAGACTGCTAAAGACCAGCAGATGAGATAGGTTCATTGCCTTGAGACATGGCGTGAATAATGATTCGGGGTTTGTTTGCTGCAGCTGATTTTTTGAACAGCTCAAATGCATATTTTATATGGACATGCACAGTTGTGCTCCATCCCACTGGTGCGCTCCATCCCACTGGTGCACATACTGCACCCATGAGGCAGCATTTGAGGCTACTGGGGCACAGGAACTCATTTCTTATCCAAACCATAACCAAAGAAACTTCACTGCCAGATCACTGCAGCTGACTCCATTTAACAGTTTAGACCAGGAAGAGTATCAGTCCAGGATACTGGGAATGGGAAACAGAGACACTGACAAACCAAGAAGAGTTATGCTTAAAATGACACCGTTTTGTGCCAAGTCTCCCTGAGCACAAATTCATGGAGAAAAGGAAATGTTATACCTGAAAACCGAAATGATGTGAAGAGTTTCTAGCTTGCAGCTGGAGATGCTGGTTATATATGTGCCGTTTGGGAATGCTGAGTACAGGAGATGTCCTACATCTGAAGTCACACACCTGAGAATCTCTTTTAGTGCCATTTTAATGAACTGCTTATATCATCAAGGAACTAAAAAACAAAGCAGAAAGGCCAGCAAATGAACTCTCAGCACAGGGCAAAGCAGCCAAGTCATAACTGAAAAAGAAGAGCAGTAAACATCAAAGTAAGGATGATGTGATTTTCAACACACCTGGATGTCACATCTTCCCCCTGCTCATCATCAATGTTCCATGTCAGCAGAAATACATAAGACCCCTCAAGGGCAATAGCAAAGACTTGGGAGCAGATCCAGCGTGCAGTGAGAGCTTTCAATAACGGCAGTGATCATGAGCTCAGGCCCGGTGTGATAGAGTATTGGTCTGCTCATTTGGGTTTTGTTTCTCAGGTAAAACTTTTCACCTCCTCATTCGGTGAGAACAAGTCATTAGACTTTTTCAGGATCCTGACTCGCTTGCGTGAGTTGACAGCCCAAGAGTATTTGCCAAAAGTTGGGAAAAGGCCAAGTTTTCATTAAACCTCTTGTAAACCCCAAACTGCCGTCCTGCGAGGTTACATCTGGCAAGGAAGCCATCTGCGATTCGTATAGTCTTGCTCCAACAAAACGACAACAGTGTGAAAAACTCTTTTCTCTGGTCGGCAGTGAACTGTAAAAGTAACATTAGTAATAGCTTCTGCAGGCTCAGTAATGACATAATTGACATTGGCTGAAAGCACAAGCCCCAACCGCGAGGTCTTGCCAAGGCTCTGGATTGATTCATATCATCCTTCAAAAATACAGGTCATAGTCAATAGCCCTCTTGGATGCTGCTTCTCATGTCGATGTTGAGACTGCTCTCCTTCTGAGCAGTGTCTGCAATGAAATCTCACAGAGTAGGAGCCTCCTGGCCCCAGCCCTAGCTAAAAAAAAGAGCACAGAAAGGGGCTGTTCTGCTTGACTGAAGCCATTTGCTCCATCCATAAACAAGGGCTGTATTTCCAATTGTTTAAAAACCTGCAGTTTTGCAGAGGAGTGCGCATTGCACCTAGCAATCTCTTATATCTATGGCAACATGACCTGGTGCATTTTATTTAATGCAGAGCCCTAGTAAGGAGACTGGGCTTTAAGCCATCTGCACATATGTTTCTTGGATGCCTGATATTTTCATTTTGCTTCAGATGAGCTGCACTGTTAGGGGGCTCCCATTTATAGCATCCGGGATTTTTTCCAGTATAAGTTGTGCTCGCCCCGTCTGCAAACCTCTCTTTTGCCCTCAACCCCCTACACCCCCTTGACTTAAAAAATACAAACCCCAGCAGATGTCCATAAAAAAAAAGAGTGAGACAAAAAGCACTGATTTGCTCAAATCTCGCTAAAGAAACCATTCCCCAGCTCCCTTTGTGTTTAAAAGCTTGAGGCCCCTGTTTTAGAGAAATCCTAGAAATAAGATTTAAAGACCTCGGTGGGACCGTGCAGTGTGGAGAGACTGCATGGTTACTGATGGGGAATGTTTAGAAAAACAACACCTAATGCCACCAAGGTTTCTATTCGCACTTCTCCTGTTCTACACGTTCCATGGAGAGCCTGGCTTGCAATGCAGGAGCTTTTCCTGTGTTGTTTAGACAAGTAAGTGACAAAAAGACACTGCACTGGGGCCTGAATTCTTTACTAAGGCTTTCGACCTTCCTGATTCAGGCAACAAGCAAGAAGGGTTTAATCAGCTGAAGGAAGGCTGAAAGAAGATGAAAAAGGAAAAAGGATAGCAAGGGACTATCGGATAGCGCAAACCTGAGTGCCTGATTCTGAGCCTCCCCTGCGGCGTGAGTGAATCCACATCTGTGAAGATCAGAGGTGGCCCTTTGCTGAGTGATGGGCTCCAGGATGCAGGAGGGAAACAAAAGAGCACTGGTAATGTGATTTTTGTTTAAAAACATGTCAGGGCCAAGTGGCCAAATCCAGACCGGTGTCAAGGGGTGTACCTCTCACATTCCCTGCTGCTCAGAGAGCCTGGGAGTTTGATACAGGAAAAGATACAAGAATCAAAGCCCATACCTGAGCTGAGATGTGATGAGCCAGATATTGTTCTTGTTGGAGATATTAATGAGGGCTGGGCTGGCCAGTGAGACATCTCACTGTGCTGCTTGATGTCCTCATGAGGTCACCTCTGCTGCCATCTCACTGCAGCTTGGGTCTTTGTCCCTGTGCTTGCGAGATTCCCAGGGCCAGATTAGCAAAGGGATTTCTCTGAGCTTCATCTTTCCTGCAGTTCCCTCCTCCTGCCAGCCCCAATGCCAGAGGCAGAGCCCACACAGGCTGCCAGACTGACTCCATTTCTAAAGCCAATGCTTGAAACCAAGGTTGGGGTGCTGGTAACTGCCTCTGAATATTCCCTTCTATGGCTATAGTGTCCATTGACTCTTGCCTTTGGCGTGGTTTGAAGCTCCCATGGGCTGTAATCTGTGGTCTCTTTTTTGTTTCACACTGTCTTTTCAACATGAGCCTTTGGGGTATGTTCATGGCCAGCTTGTTGGGTGGGAGCTCGTAAGCTTGCTGGGGCTTGTCTGCTAGCTCCCAGCTGGGAATGCAACACTGCTCCACAAAGGGAAGGTCATGGACCCCTTTCAACACTGATGTTGCTGGAGGGTTACACAAGTCCGTCATGAGGCAAGGATGGGTTCCCAACATGGTTTTGTAACATGGATACACTGGGGCAATAGAATTCAACTGATGCTTTCCAAAAATAAAGCCACCCTATTGCCAGCATAGCTGGGAAGACTTGCAACACTTAAAAGGATCCAGTGCCTCCTGTGCAGCTTCTGGCTTTGTGGAACAGCATGTCTCTGCTGCTAAGAAGGGATGAGGAATGCCAGACATTGTCCATGTCATCGGGACGGCCCAAGGACAGCATTTCTTGGTGTGCCCAGGAAAACCCAGTGCTTTAGGATTCAACCAGATTTCCTCAGGTGATATGGACTTAGGGCTGGCCTTCTTGGTACATTGGACACCTTTCTACACTGAAGAATTCAGCTTCATGATACCCTGCAAACCACTCTCCAGGGAGTTCCCTTGCCCTTCCAGACCGCCGTTCTCACAGGCTGGCTGAATATTAATTCATGAGCCCTGCTAAAGTGGGGTCGGAGCTGATTGCAGAAGGGAAAAGTGTGTAATGCAGGCAGGGAAACAGGCAACATGAGCAGAAATCTGGTCAAGGGTGGTCACTTCCTTCATTTGTATGAGGATTCAGGAAGTCCATTACAAAGTACTCCATCACTGTCACTTAATTCAGGCTAGATTACAAAAGATTAATAGCTCGGCTCTTTCTACCCCCTGCCAGCATGTTGCAGAGGGTGGTGTTATCAGCTTCTTGGTGTGTGCCAGGTAGAGTTTCCCAGGACTTTGAACAACTTTTCTTTTACTCTCTAATAATTTGATAATCCGAGCTAAATCATCATGGGAGCTGTTAGTGTCCTTCTAGGCATATCAATAGGGAAACATATGGTGAAACAGCAGATGAACAGCATCATGTCTTTGGGAGGCAGGAATGAGGCTATGATGCCTACAAGTGACCTGGTTGCATTGCCTGGAGCAGGGATCTTCTTTTTATTACGTAGTTCCCCAAGCTGGTGTTACTGTCACTGCATATCAGAGGCCATTGATAACTCTGGATACAGCACTGGGGTGATAAGCAAGGCCATTACACGCTGCATTCCTGTCTTTGGCCCCAGCCTTGTGGTCCTAAGGAATTCAACCTGATCTCCAGATGATTTACAGCCTTTTCTTTTTCTTGCCTTTCCCAGGTAACCTGACTTTGATGTGAATTAGCTTTGAATAGGCAAGCCAAATGAGCAACCACAAGCAAAAGTGGGTATTTGCCAGAGTGTTCACACTTCCACGACTTATTTACACACCTTGGATTCAAGCATCAGGTAGCCTGCTGTTATTATCTGGGCATCTTGTTACTATTCATATGACTTTTGCAATTTCAGCAGCTCCTCCAGTTTCCCCCAGGACTATGATGTACTTCACATGGCTACCCATCAGGTAAAATGGGGGGGGTCTGGATGGAGTGTTGCTTCATGGACGGTTAGTAGGGCAGACGTAAGTGGTTCAGCCACATCTTTTTCCCATCTGAGGCAGTTACAACTACAGAGGTTGGTGGGGGGAGTTTCTACCATAAGTTCATCCCTCAAAATGAGGCTTCGGGAAAAGAAGGACTGTAAATGAATTCAAATGTGGTGAATAGTTTCTGTGAAAAGAGGGAACGCTGGCCCTGGAAAATATCTCTGCTTTTTTATCAGTGATTATTAAATGCAAAGCTTGGCCATGGAAAGGCTGTAATGTTCCATTTTGTTGTTTTCTGAATACCCACATGTCTCAGATCTGCTTTTCATAGTGCTTCAGTTTCAAAAACTAACTTGAACCAAAGGAAAAGGTTATCCAAAAAGATTATATAGCCCCCAAATGAAGCAAAAGGATTTATCTCACATTTAGCCAAAGGTTTCGGATTGTCCCACTAATGAAATTTTCTAGCATTGTTTCTCCCATTCAGTGCTAAAACAAGTAAGATATGATCATTGGGCTAGACGCAAACCAGTATTCTCCCTCCAGTGATCAGTGGACTGTAAGAACTAAAGGAGAAGAAACATTAAGCTGAGGTGTATTTTTACATCTAATGTAAATGTAGTATAATTATTAATATTGCTGCTGTAGTAGTTACTGGTCCTTGAGTTTATGGGCAAATCTTGGTGGAAAAGGCAGTGGTACCTCCCTGGCCTGGGGTGCAGTGGCACGGCCTTATTTCTCTCTTATCCTTCAGAGTGGGTCTGAGTGAGGATGCCAAAATATCCTGTGGCCCCTTCTGCTCTGTCTGCTTGGCTCCTGCACAGGGTGGTGAGCAGACAGATAATGAAAAAAAGGGTCAGATAGCTGGGAGAATAGAATGTCAGACATAAGATCTTGGACAGAAATGTGCAGGTTGTTTTGATCAATCCCTTTGAGGAATTGTCTGCTGAAAGACTTGGGCGCTTCTGTACTTTATAGTTCGCACATAATAATTTATGTATGTTGTCCAGCATTTTTTATTGTCATAATCATATAAAGGGCCTTAGATCACTGGTGAATCTGGATTTTGTGGTCATAGCAAATGCAAGGATAAGCCCTGCACTTTAACAAGAGAAAAGCATGGCCCTAGAGCCATTTTTTTCCCATCTGCTCCTTCAGGGCTGGCCCTGAGATCACTGCTGGCCAAAAAAACCCCACAAAGGCTTTTTTTTCCTTCTTCTTCCATAGTTTCTTATTCCACTAAGGATGTATTATTATTTTAAACTTAATGGGAATTTAATCAGAAAGGAGTGACGCAGCGACTAGTCACCAGCTGAGCTCTGCTGAGCTCTGACGGATGGGGGCCAAGCCCCAGTCTAGCCTGCCAGAGCTCTCTTTTTGGTTTGGAAATCATTACTGCTGCCTCCCGTGGATGGCTCCGTGGTCATGGCAGCTGATTACAGTAACAGGGGGATTAAAACCCTTCACCTGCTGTGGCTTTCGCTCAGCTTCCCTCCCCTCCAAGTGCTATCTTTGTTGGAAACTGCCTGCGAAAGCCCGAAGCATCTTAAAACTGCAGCAGATGTTTTGTTTTAATGGGGGAGAGGAATAGGGGAGGAATTGATGACAGGCCCTGAAGAAGAAAGGTGGGAGGAAAAAACAGCAAAATGGAACCATCCCATCTGCTTTTATCCCTCCATTAGCTGACATAGTAAATAGGGGTGGTGCAGACTAGTTTATCTAGGAGGGATGTTATGCTGCTGAGTGGAGAACAAGCTGAAGGTATTCACTGAGTACTTCTCACTGACTTAAGAGCACTTCTCCCCTATAAAAACAAACACAAAAAACCCAGGAAGGTTCCAAAATGACCCCAAACTAAACTCAGACCCATTTGGTGCCTCATTAATATCAGCCTAATTTTATATCCTGTTCTCATGCCTCTGAGTTCAGCCTGAGATTTTGTTTTAAATGAGTCTGAAATTTGCGGTTGTTCAGGTCAAGGGTTTTGCTTTGGCTTAACTATTCCTGGCTGTTCCTGTGCCATGGGAGGTCCAAGAGTATTTCCAGGTTTATCAGCAACATTTCTTCTGAAAGCTGCTCCTTTAACCCTGCATTTTTGTGTGCGTTGCTGATAACCCATGTCTGAAGGAATGGTGAGACTGTGTGCTTGGTTCAGATCCACCTGGGTGTAAAAATAGTACTTGCTAGAGTGGTCCAAAATTGACAGCTATATTCCTACTAAGGAGGCTTCTGAGCTAATGAAGACATTCAGAAGTAATGAACCAAATCCTCAGTGAAAGTCCTGCAATGGGGATTATTTTGTTGGGCTTTCTCCCCCTCCTTTTATATTCTGCATTTCTCAGGTGTCTTTTAAATGAACAACAAACTCCACTTTCTCTCCTCCATCCCCATCTGAAGGCGTCCTCTGTTTTCTCCTTCAGCTTTGACGCTCCGAAGCCAACAGAAACATCAAAGAAATCTGCTGAACTTCCCAAGTTAGCAGCAATGGAAAGGGAAGGTGGGATGCCAAGGTTGGTACAGTATGAAAGTAGGAAAATTTTGTCAGTCTGGTTAGAAGAAACTGTAGACACATATGGCTAATACAGGCACCAAAAGCACTTCCAACAGATCTCCAGCTTAGGACTCTTTTAGAAGACACACTGATTATTGCTTTTTCAAATGGAAAACAGGGATATTGCCTATTTCTTCTTGTGCAGAAGAAGCAACTTGGTGTGCAGAAAACCCACCTGCTTTTCATTTTTAGCACATTTTTCCATTATTGGGAAGCACTGTGGACAATTGTGTAACTACATAAAAGCTGGTTTATTTTGCCCCAATTAGAAAAAAAATGATATGCCCGATTTGCAACTGTTCTGAGGATAAAATGTGTGACAAGAATAAACGGCTCTTTTTCATTAGTATGCCTTTTAGCTATGCTTTTAGTGGAAAAAGTGCTCTAAAGAAGCCTAAATGTGACTTGAAGTTTGATCCTCTGCTAACTTGGCAAATACCTGAGAATGAAGTATGGAGAAGAGCTAACCTATAAAGGATCCTGTATTTTAACAGCCTGTTTCTCCATTAAGCATTTTTAGACACCAATAGAACAAATTGTCCTGAATTGTATGTTACATGTCTGTGCTGTTAAAACATTAAGGATTTTGTCAGCTTGTTACTTTAACCCTTAAAGATGGTAGCTGGTGCTCCAGCAAAGCCATTGTCCTCTGGCTTTTGTTGGAAAGCTGCTGTTGATGTTATGGCTGTGCAGCCACATCATCATTTCTTTTCACCCTCAAGGAGATCCAGGCTGCTGGTGGTGATTTTATTGCAGTTGCTGACGCCATTTGCTAGTGAGCTCCTCTGTGGATCAGGATACTCTCAGATGAAGAAATACATAAACATTAAGCAAAAATGCACCATGGGCCTCTGTAATTCCAGCCTCAGCAGGGCAGGTTCTACAAGGCAGGGACACTCCTGCAAAATGCTGGCAAAAAACCACCTGCGGACCATTAGTTATATACCTGTCCTTGGGCTCTTTCACATGGAACAGTAAGTTCTAACCTTGGCAGCTGAAGGTACAGGAGCATAGGGGCAGGTGGGGTGAGCCTGTGCTAAGAGGAAGCAAGCTCTAGAAAGGCACCGCTGCAGCTTGGGTCTCCTTCTGTTGACAACGGTTGGTTGCTCTGGCCAGACTTTGAACCTTCTCACCAGGAACTGTGGCACCATCTTAATTTCTTCCTGCTTCATTCTGGGGCTGAGTGACTCCCTGTGTGTCCTGCCTGACCTGGGAAGTGCCGATAGCCTCGCCAAGCAGCTCCCACTCACACAATATTCATGCTGTTCTCGTTGCTTCCTGCAAGCGTGACCTTGAGATAACCACCATCCACTCTCTCTATGGGTATGGCTTCTCAAGCAGGTTCCCACCAGGCACAGACAGTGGTCTGCTTGAGCGGTGGCTGCTCTGCAGAATTGTCCATGTCCTTATCTCAAGCCACAATAAATGCAAGTCGAGTCACTCCAGTTTGAATTATGAGTACCCCTCATCCTCATCACATCCAGTCTAAGTGATAAGGACCCATCTCAGTCTCCAGACTGAGACATGAGGACCCCCAGGTCTCATCACTGTTACCCCAGGGCCATCACTGGGGCAGGGCTGCCACACTGGAGACCCTCTCAAGCTCAATCCTATTACCATGCTAGCTTCACAACAGGCCCTTGAAATACCTGTTTTTGAGTCTGGTTTCATGGTGGCCCTGCTTGCAAAAAGAAACAAAATAAGAAACTCATTCCTGCCCATTCCCAGTGCCTAGGACTTGCCTATTCTTCACAACTGCATATTGGGCTGTAGTGAAATTGCCCTCATTCAAATGAATTCTATCTCCCCCTAAAAACATTGATTACAGCTCAGATCATTTCCAAGATCTAGCTCACACCTTGGCTGTACGATTTGGGCAAGGGGAATGGTGGAGGCAACACCATTGTGAAGAAGCAGGTGTTTAAGCTGATCTTGTATTACAACAAATTATTCACTTTAGTGATTCAATCATTCACAACAACCTTCTGGGGTGACAGCAGAAGGCAAAATCCCTTGTCTGATAGTGCTAACCACCAACCCAGGGGTCCTCAGGCTTCAGCTGTGGACCACTAGGACTGTAAGATGTGTAGAGAAGGGCTGTGAAGTGATTGCTCACTTTCCTCCCTGTGCTGGACAACCAAACACAAATATGCTTTCAGGAATGCAAGCAAAAAGGAAAGCCAAATAGTATTTTGGGAAAACTGTGCATCAAATAAATAGGATGGAACATGCATAAGGCGGACTCTGGGTCTTCCTCAAATAGGCTCCATGAACCTTTAACTGAAAAAGCTGTGGAGGCAAACTGTATTACTCCAGTATTTATGCCAAGCTTTTAATAAGCGAGGGGTAGCAGCTGCAGGACTAACCAGGAAATAACTGAGTAGCCGGTGCTTGACCAGCTTGTGGAAGGTGTTCGTGAGGAGCTGGTGACTGAGCCTTGTGATGTAGGTGGTCCCTTCCAGGCCTACATGCCTGGGAATAGCCGTGGCTCCCTCCCAAGCACCGTCGGCACTAATGTATTTATGTTCCTTGCTATGGTATGTGAAGCAGCTTCGCTGGAGCCAGCAGGTTTTATACCTGGAAGTCCCATAAGTGACTCCCACGTGAATCTGAGGAATTCATCTAAGCAACAAGATGGTGATAGCACCAACAAGGTCATGCTTGATGCCGTGTTGCTCCATGAAGAGAAACTCAGCACCGTAGCACAGCAACAGGTTACATCCCCCTATCCCCTATTCCTATTTTAAAGTGTTTTACTCCTGAACGCAAGGAAATCTCCCTGTCTGCTGGGGAGCATTTAGCAGAGGAGTAAACAGGTCCTCCTCTTTCTCTCTTTGTGTTCAAACATGGGAGTTCACATCCTCTGCCTCTTCCTCTCTGCCGCTGGCCCCCTGGAACAGCAGAAGCACACCCCAGGGACGGCACAACAAACAACGCCAAGGGGCGGCGGGGGCGAGAACAAAGAGCCCTTCAACCCTGTGAAAAGCTGGTCCTGGAAAAGGGAGTCAATCCCAAGGCAGTGCCAGTGTGGAGGATTAAAGAAGCACCAGGGAAGCAGAACAAAAGGGAAGCTAACAAGGCTTCAGTGGTCTTCTCGTGCATTTCTTAGACTTCGTGCATACGTGGATTCCCATATATTTATTTCCAGAAGGGAAATATGAGCCTTGTTTATAAAAATTACAGGCTTGCTTCCGAGTTTAACCTCTATGCTTAAAACAACAGTCTAGGAATTGCTTTGTGCAGGGCAAACTGTTCCTCTGGCCCCATTTGGGTTTGACAGAAGTAAGCAACTCTAGATTTTCTCACCTATCTGCTATCTATCTGCTTTTGTCTCCCAGGATCCCAGTGAAACGCAAGAGCTGTGCAAAGAGCTTCAGGCCTTGCGGTGATTGCATCATTCCCATCTTGGCATCCACGCACTGGCTCCTCTTCCTGTACCCTTCACACTTCCAGCGCCAAGAGCCTTGTACCTACCACTGGCACTTAACCTTGTAGCTACCTCTTCTAGTTTTCCTTTTAACTACCTCTTGTAGCTGTTTCTTGTAACTACTTCTTGTGCTTATCCTTGTAACTACTGCCTGTAGTTATTTCTTGTAATTACATTGATTGCCTTTGTACCTGCAGCTCTTGCTGGCTGTAGGCACAGCTCCCAAGAACTATGTGATGCCTATGATAAATATATGTGTCTAAATGCCTAAACCATGCAGTGTAAATCAGTGGAAGGGTTAGGTATTTATCAAATACGTATATTAGAAACGTGTGTGTGTATATGAATTTCAATGGTGCTGTCCTTCCTTAAGCCTGGAATAGTCTTTCACATGTGTATGTGTATGTGTATGTGTATGTGTATGTGTATGTGTATGTGTATGTGTATGTGTATGTGTATGTGTATGTGTATGTATATCTAACCCTTCCAAGCATTGACACTGTGTGGTTCAGGCATGTAGACATACATAGTGGTAGACAGGAATTCAACCCCAAAAGAACTGCATTTGCAAGACTGTTAAGTTTCTTCACGGGAAAGGCATGAACTGGAAGAGGTATGCGGAAGGACTGTAATTAGGAATGGGCTGCTGGCCTTTTGTCCTGAGAAAAAACAATGCCAAATTGGGTTGTATTTTAATAGCTGAGATGGTAAGCACATCAAGGTATGAGGATTTACATTTCCCATTTGCATTTATTCTTTGGATATCACAGGGCAATGAAATTTAGCACCATATTATGCCTCGGATGGGAGCCTTCATTCAATGGCTCTGCTTTGGTACCCATAAGAGTCAACCCCAGGCTTAAAGAGGGACAACAGCATCAAAATCATTAAAACTCTTAACTGAAATAAATTCATTGTTATAATATTTGCCCCTTTCTCAGGCAAAACTGCTGGGAACACGCAGAGGTTTGCCCAATCTTGTACTGCTGCATCGCAGCACCTGATAATGGAAGAACCAAACCAAACAGTTGCATAAATATGAATTTTCTTGCCTTGAATCTGTTGTTTCAGTTCATATGATTCACTGAACAATTCCACTGGAGCCTGTAAATAACCTTTCCCCCCCCCCCCCATTATTGCCCTAATAATTCTCCTGAGTTTGAAAATGTGTTTATTTTGACTCAGAGATTGTAAAACCACAGGAATAAAACAAGTTTAGGCTGCCAGCACTTCATTTAATATCTTGTTCTTTGCTGAAGCTCTGAGAATAACTTCAGTTTCCTGCCGAAGAAGGAAACAGTGTTTTCCTTGACTTAAGTAAATATGACTTCCCCACTCATACATTTTCCCACTGCTGGAAATAGGCAGGAATTTTCCCAGTGCATAAAGTTTGCAGCCTATGTATAAGAGTTTGCTCTCCACCCAGTTCACATTGGGCTGGCTTGGAGGGGTAGGAGATTCCCAGATGGACGTTAAGTTCTTATGGGCATGCAGAAGCTTGGCAAAGCAAAAGGAAGTGCCCACCAGCTCTCAGCAAGGACCTGCCCCTGACCAGAGAGCTCTGACTTCATTTTGACCTCAAAGCAATGCTCCTCTGTGTTCATTTTTTTTTCTATGATTTAAGTCATTTGGCTGTAACATATAATCAAGACTTCCCTTACCGAGAGGAGCTACAGCAAGAACAGAGAGAGGAAAATATAGGCTAGCCATGTAATGGGAGCGTGTGAATGTGGGATGGGAAATAGAGGCAAGGACAGAGATGCAGTATAAAAGCAGCACTGACATCAGGAGCTATTTCTCTGGCATGTATATAATCATACCATAATATCCAGTTGGGAGAATGTGGTAGAACGTTTCAAACAAAGGAAACAGCCGGTGCCTGGAGCTCCTCTGCATATTTATTACATCAACATAATGATACAGAGAAATAGAAGAGAGGCAGAGGCTGGCGTTACGAGCAGCCGAGTGTCACTGCTACTGTGCGTAGCACTGCTGGGAATGTGCCTGGCTCAGGCTTGGTGTGGAGGCTGAACTCTGGAGAGGATACTGGTGAATTATTGCAGGTTAAGGAAAGCATGCGTGAAAAATGATGTTTGAAAACCTGGCTGGGGTGAGCATCTCAGAAGTTCAACCAAGGAGAAGAGCAAGAGGTGGCTCCATCACAGCTGGATGGTCACCACAGCAAGGAAAGGGTTGCTGATGGCGAGCCAGTCTTTCAGTGAGCCAGGAGAAGTGATGCCAGGGCTGGAATCTCAACCCAGATAACATCAGGCTGAATGAGAGGTGGAAATGTTAAACCATTTCTAATCATAACGCTTTCTAATGGGCAACTGTGAAGACTGCTCCAGGAGGCAGGATGCTTCTCAGGGCATTAAGATGTCTTTTTCTCAAAGACATACTCTAATGCAATCAGGGAATTACAGGCTTGATGCAAAGATTATACAGTTTAATTATCTAGCTTCTGTTATGCAAGAGGCCAGGAAAGATAACATTCCTGCCAGGCCTTTAATCGATGATGTGCCTGTTTGCAAAAGCACTGAGTGACTTGAGTCTCCCTCAGTTTTCAGGGGTCTTGCTGCAAGATGCCTGGCTTTCCATGGGGAGGTAACATCTGCCTCTGGGAAATCCAGCATCTTCCAAGATTTCTCCATCTACCTGCTCAAAAATGAGGCCATTTCAAATTGCTGTTCGCTTCTGAAAATGTTGTTCCCATCACTGCACCAACAAATGAACTCCAGATTTTGAAAACTTAAACCCCTAGGACCCCCTAAACCCCCACCTTTCCCATAAAGACAACTACTTTCCTATAACTTGGCTCTTTCAGACAAAGATTTCCCAGCTCACTCTCACCATAAATGAATCTTTTCACCTGAGGAAGACATCTATCTGCTTCCCTACCAGGCCCATTTCTCTTCTCCCTGCACTCTCAGCTATCTTGCAGTTATTTATCTATTTATCTTTTTTCACTCTTCTTTCTATTACTGCTGAGGTGATGGCAATTCCCTGTAACAATATAATCCTATGTAATTTATCATGGTAAGACTTTTCTACTAATGCAATGGAGTCCCTGTTAGCTGGAAAAGAAACTTTTACAGGCAGGAAAGAATCAGTGTAAGCCATATAGATCTTGCACACTACTGCAGCTAAAGAGCTGACAGGGAAAAGCTCGCCTGCTGCTGATAATCAGTGCACTGTATCGCTGCTGTGGTCTACTCATAACCCTTGAAATGAGGTTTTAATTCCTGAAGTCTTGCACAAACAAAAGACTTGCAGAGAGGGAGAGACAGTGGGGTGGGGGGGAGAGGAGCGGTGACCTTTGCAAGTGAACTCACAAGGAAACAACAACGTGCCTCAGCCTTAGCCTGATACTTTATTATTGTTTTCTCTCTCAGAATGAAGTTGGCTGTTGGAAACCCAGAAGCCCTGGCTGTCAAACACCGGCCAGATCCCGTGCGCTTTGTTATTTCAGTGTTCAAACCCAGATGAGGCCAAGTCACGTTCAGATTTTAGACATGGCAATTGGGTCCGGGTCCTCATTGTTCTGGACTGTATTTCTGGCTACCAGGTACCCTAGAAAATATAAGGAGGTGGCCAAGGTGATAAGCAGGTTTTATCGCTGGAGTAAACTTTACCTGTGCTCTGAGCCTGGTGCCCTTGTGCAGTGCACTGATTTCTTTGCTGGATCTCCTTTGTCTAGAAACCTACAGATTAAACCACTCAGTATGAATGACAGTAAGGAATGAGGCCTGCTATCCTATATATATGTATATTCTATATCACATATCATGCATGCAGTATAATGATAAACACTTTTCTTTTTGATGGCGATGAGACATCTCTTCTTGCTCATGAAAATGTGCAAAACTGGCAAGCTGAGGCTCCAGTTTGGGGTTGCTTTCCCATCATTTCACTTTTGCCATCATCTAAAAAACCATTTATTTCCCCCTTGTTCCATCTTGTCCAGGCTGCTTGTCACAAGCATCATTTCCCAATGTCCCCCCACCTCTGCAGCAGAAACCGCTGTTTGCTGCTATGGTTCTTGTGTGAGATCCTGCACTTCTGAGAGCAAACACAAAAAACACCCAAATTGCTGTCTCTGGATCCGAGCTCTTCCCTGTCAGCTCCCTGGCTCCGCAGAGAGCACTCCCATTTCAGCCCTCGCTGGAGCTCCTCGGGGTAAGATCGCAAGCGCCAGGGAAAGACACATGTTTCCCATTATACGCCTAAGTCTTCGCAGAGCCCTGGTGACAAGAGATCTTACAAAAGGAGTACTGGGTGGAAAGGGGCCGCAGGTGGGGGAGGGACTCATTAGAGGGGCAGATTCACAGGAGGGAACCCCATTATGAATAAAATAGGGGGGGATAGAAAGACAATAATAGAAAAACTTGTGGTCATTGATTTCAGCAGAAACAAACTGAAATCGTTCACCTTATGAAATGCTCTCCCAAGCTGCCCCGGTCTGGGAATATGTTGTCATGGTGTTTATTCAAATGCATGCTGTATCATATGAAGCTGCTGCAAGAAAAAAACACCCATGCAACACTTGTGTTTATATAAATCACTTGATTTAACCCAAGAATAATTCCCAGCACTGCTCTCACACACCGCTGTCCTTTTTCCTCACCCTGCTTGGAAGCACTCCCTTGTTTCCAGGGTTGTGCTACAATCCCATTTGTTTCTCACTATAAAACCAGCTCATTACGTGGCTCTTCCCATCCCTGCTGTTACAATACAGTATGCAGTTTTGCATTTGCTTATGACACACCATGATCCAAGCCATATATATATATCATGGCTGATCTGGTGTTAATCATCTTGGTCCCGTCTGATGGGAGGGCAATTGAAACTACACTATGGCTCTGCAGGTTATTCATAGCATCAGCTCACTAATTTTTACTGGAATACATTCACATTTGAATGACATGTTTATTGGAACTTCTTTTGCAGTCAAAGAGAGTTATTGTGGGCATGGGCTAAATGCATTCAGCCATTATATTCTGCAAGCCGCAGTTAAATGCCAGACTAGGGTTGAGCTGGGTTTCAACAGCCTATCTATAAAATCTCCTTCATGTGTCACCAAAAAAGGCTGCCTAAAGAGTCTACAGCCTACCAGCTTAATATATTAGCCTAATACATTAGCTCTTAGCTTAATATTAAAATAACAGTAATTGTCAGAGGTACAAATGTTGCGGCCAAGCAGAGAGCACTTGGAAAACGCAGCCCTTGAAGGGAGCGGATCATCAGCCAAGAGAAATAAATTACCTTCAGCTCCCAGCACACCAGCTGTATCTAAATCAGATTAAATGTACGGCGTCTGCAGACTGGTTTTATCTCCTTGGAAGGGAAGGAGGGTTTGTGGTGCCACTTGATGGCAGGCGGCTATCGAGGGCGCTTCACTTCGCAGAGTCCTCTGGGGATGGCAATCACCTGCCGAGCCAGAAACTGAGATCTTCTGGTTCTGTCTCCCAAGGAAAACCATCTCTTCTTCCTTTTTCTGTCTCCGTATCACATTCTAAAGCAGTGGTTGCTTTGCATGACAATGTGCCGTCCTTCCGCTCAGGCACTGTCTCTGAGCAGCCACTGATGCTCCAAGCCCAGATCCTAAGGCACCCCCAAGGTCAACCATGGAGGATATCCATTCTGGAAGTGAATTCAATGCAAAGATCCTTTTCTTTGATAGTTTTTATAGCCCGAAACATGCGCTGTCATGCAGGACTGGTATTTAGATGGGCTCCATTGGAAAAGACACTCCTGACACTTCCCACCGTGATGGCTTTATTAGGCACATTAGCACCTCCATGCCAGATCCTCCTTCACTGAGGGCGAACAGCCCCGCTCGGGATGGGTTTAATTCCTCTCTCTGCCCTTGGGAGCTGTGTAAAACAGAAAACAACACACATTTCAGGTTTGCTGGGGACATGAAACTTGGCCAGTCTTGCACAAAACTCAGTGGAGACACAAATCTGCCCTGGGAGCTGCCAGCAAGCACAGACCTGGCCCCCAAATAATCACTGTTACGCCTCGCAATAAAATGCTCTGTTGCTTCTGCAGGACACTAGGGATTTTAGCCTCCAGTTCAGGAGTTTGCGAGTCTGCAACCGTTTGCCTTGCAGTAGCCCAGCTGTTTTGAGGGGAAAAAAGAAAACCAAACCGGTGTAAAGCACAGAGATCAGCAGAGCTGATAACGTGGCTTTTGTTGTGAGCCTGCCCCTCCTCGAATGCAAAATGGAATGAATAGAAACCAACCTACAGTAATTAGAGTTGCAAAGTGCACCTTTGGATGTAAAAGAACCTGGGAGCCAGTCTTCCTTTTGTCCCCAGTTTGCAAACTCAGTTAGGAATAGCCTGTTCTAGTGAAGGAGGACAGGACAATACCAACAATAAAAGCTTTTATGGAGTTGATTCAGACAACTGTTAAATGAAGTGTAGACTTGCAAAACGGGGAGAAATAACTTCTCTCCATCTCGAAGATCTCAGACCCTTGCTGACATCAGAATGTGTATCAAAACCTGAAATAACTCCCGCTGGGTTATTTTTGCTTAGACTTTCCACAGCTACAGGCAAAAGCCCAAAGCGTCGCTGAACGCAAAACACAAATGACTTTACGCGTTATGAACAACTCCAAGCATTGAAAACTGCTCAGAAAGAACCAAGAGGAGGCTTTTTGTTTCTTTTTTGTTTGCTGTTTGTTTGGGGTTTTATTTCCAAGAAGGCAATATTTCTTATTAAGAAATGAGTTTATATTTTTCCCAGGCTTCAATTTTGGAATGAAACTGGAGTCTGATTAAAAGTGATGTGAAGTGAAAATGTACAATTGGATAATGCAATATTAATGTCTGCCTCAAGAATATAAAGGGGAGGACATGTTTACAGGCTCATCATTTTTGGTTTTGCTCTCTTGAACCCTCTTTTTGTTTTGCAAGTCTCTTGCTGGAGGCAGTGACAGTGAAAAGACTCCACGCAAGGTTTAAATATGGGCAGGAAACTTCCCACATAAGGACAGGCAGAAAAAAATTGCTGAAGCATCAAAACTTAGCCCTGCTTGCCAGGAAGTGGATGTGAGACCAACACCTTTCAAAGCTGCTAAAGATAGGAAGACAGCTCGTGTCTTGTCCCACAACTGGTCACAATCCAGACATTGGGGATGTAAGCATTTTAAATCCTTTTTGGAGTAGTTAAAGTGGGAGTCTTCTGGCATGCAAGATGGCTGGATGAGCCATGTGTGTGTGAGCAGCCTGGACCAGCTGCACCATGACCAGAAGCTCATCAGGGATGGGGAGATTTGGCCATGAACTCTGATACACGTCTGGAGTTCCCACATTTCCACTGCAGGGCCTTTGTTTCTAAATGCGCTCGCTTTCATACCACAGTGTCTTATGATGTCAAGCCACTTTTCTTCAGGAGAGCTTTGTCAGAAAAAGCTTGTTACCATGAAATGCTTCTTTTTGAAGAAAACAAAGAAAAGATAAATAAAGCAGGAGTAGTTCACCCAAAACTTCCCAGCTCTCTCCTTTCTATTAGGTTTTGGGCAACCTCATGCTAATCCATTTAGAAAAGTAGGTAGATAGCTGTGGCTCCTCCTTTGAATAAGGTCCCATGGAGTTCCTAATTCCTGTCACCCTCCTCAGCTGACCCCTACTTTGGGACAAAAAGAGATGTTTACCTTCCCTGCACCTCATTTTCTCTGCTGGTAATAATGGGAAGTGATGATTGCTGCCTGCTTTGATGAAGTCTCCTGTGATCTACAAATGAAAAATGCAATGTAAATGCAAGGAATGTAATTATTATTATCACCAAAGAAGCTGCCTAATGACCTCGGAGCTGGTTTATAGATTCATAATTGCTTTAGATTGAAATGGCGATGAGGCAACATGTTGAAACACGCCATCACATTCTCAGTATACCCAATCTAGTCTTGGGGGACAGTAAATATTGCAAGCACGGTTAACCCGTGTTTCAGGCCATGGCAATATCTTTGCCCCTGATAATCTTCTGAGCTCCAGCTGCCCCAGTGATGCTGGGATTTGGAAATTCCCAGTCAATACTCATTCTGGCATACAAGTCAGGTTAGTTTTCAGCCTGTGTTTTGCTACAACAAATTGTGTGCAAGCCTCAGGAATGAGAACCAAATACTATTTGACATATACAGAGAGTATTTAATTTCAGAAAGAGCCTTTGTGTGCAGCAGAATCACACAGCAATGAGGAGCCCCTTCCAGCCTGAAGAACAGCTGCTATTTAATAGTATATGATCACTTTGTGCTGCCTTTGAAAATAGAGGGTGAGGATTCCAGTGCTGCATCCTGTTAAAATTACAGGAGAAGCCCCTATAGACTGAAAGCCATTTTCCAAATGGGAGTTTAGCTGTAATTATGGGTCAAACAATTCCTCTTAAGTAAAAGGTCCCCTTATTTAATGATGTGACAAAGAATTGCTGTAGGGGCTTTGCTTTTCAGCAGTTTTTTCCTACCTCTCATTTATTAAACTAATCTGGCCAGAAGGACAAAACAACACCACCACAGGGAGGGCTATAAATCTTCATGCTTTTGAGTAGAACTCAAGCCCTAAGTAAAGAGAGGTTGGGAAGCCACTTCCTCCATCAACAGGTTATTCCATAATTATCCTCTCCTGGGCTTTCTCCACCTTCCCCTGCAGCCTATAGCCAGAGTTAGAGCCAAGATCCTGTGCAGAGTGGACACACCACCAGCTCCCCTGTTTCCCAGCCTTGTGCAACTCAGGCTCTGTTATCAGTGTCCTCAGGATCTTCCCACAGCTGAGACAAAAGGTCTGGGGTTATTTGCAGATGTCTATAATTTGCAGGGTCCTCCCTTAGTTTGATTTGCTCTTAAATATAGGACTGGGAACTCCTGTGTAGAGTTATCCCTCTTATTGCTTGATGTTTCCTGTGTACAGAGTGTGCTGTCAAAACAAATATTCCCCTATCCTTGTTTACCACGTTCAAGTCTTTGGCATCTCATACATCAGGTCCAGCTTCCTCCCAACTCCTTATAATCATGATTGCCTGAATAGGATCTCAAAGGCTTTTTAGCTGTTCTTTTCCCCCCAAGAAAATGAACCTGATCTCTAGGATGTGACATTCAGCTTCTTTTCATGAAAACAGTGGTTAGAAATCCACTTAGCCACTTGGTAATATCAGGATCATCTATCATTAGCTTCCAGCCCATTCCCCTGTAGCCAAACTGGCTCCTGGCTGGTTTCCTCCACGGATATTTCAAGACTATCGTAGTATTTATCTCTCCTTCCTTTGCTATTTGTGTGCTAGATCCTCAGGCTTGTGTTTCGTCACTGTTTTCATTGCTTTTCCCATGTTTCAGCAATAGACAGTACTTGCTGACAAGGTTGTGGCTAGAGAAGGGGACCCATGTGCACGGCAGGACTGGGACTGTTGCGTCCTGTGACTGTTCCCAAGGTCCCACATGAGGTGGGGCTGGGGATTCCTTTGGGTCCAGCCCACAGACCTGGCCTCTGCACCAGCTATTTCGCAGCAGACCACAACCTCTGTGATGGAAACTATTGAGCTTAGGCTGAGTTTTCTCTCCTTTAGGACCACAGGCTATTCTGGACTTGTGAGCTGCAAGGCGACAAACCTGATGATTTATCCACTAAGCTGCATAGGTCCCTCAAACAGCTCCTTAATGTGAAACATGTGCTGCTGAGCCCCGGCAGTTAGTTCTCACTTTAACTTAGCCCCTGTTTGCTCAAACACTGAGTGCATTCGGACAACAGAAGTTTTTCGGTAAGGAAAGCAGCGTTCCTGGAAATCCCGTTGCTGCAAGAACATGTTCTGTCTGCTGGCACTTGTTTTCACTTTGGCCTTAGTTACTTACAGAAGGCAAGGGATGTTTCACTTGACTTTCATCTAATTATGATGGACTTATGCAGATTAAGCATTATATGACTTACGCTATTTATGGCAAGCGTGATGTCTCGGTAGCAGAACATGGGAGTGTGCAGGGCTCATGCTCGGGACATGGGGCCCTTGCATAAAAGGTTATTTAGACCCAGTGCTCCCAGTTGGCACCAGCTCCTGTTAAAATCTGCAGGTACAGAGCATTGCATAACCTCACAGAGCAGCACTGAGATTCCCAGATCTTTAAGTACTTGTCAGGTGCCACAGAGCAAACTGCACTGAAAACCAGAGCTGGGTGACTTGTATCACTGGAGTGATTTTAATCACCATACCTCATTATTGCTGTCATATTAACTCCCACTTCACCTCTCTGCGTTGCTTTAGAGAGAGGATATGGGTCATTAGAACAAATATCACCTTCCCCAGAGGTCTTAGTACAGGGTTGGCTGCATCAATTCTAGCACCCTCTAAGCCCTTAGGAGAGATTAGCTCCTGGTGTCTGCACAGCCTGGGGGCAAGGAAGGAGACAGGTAAGCTCTGGAAAGGAACATGACAGCTATGCCAAGAGGAGCAGTTTTGCTGAGCTCAGGGGCAAGGCTCCAGGCAGTATCTCACAGGCTGGGAAACAAATGCACTGGCACAGATGCTGCCTTGGTGAGCACAAGCTTAGCTCACCATACTTCTCCTTCTGCCCAGGCTAGTGGGCTGGCCAAGAGCAAGCCTGGCCACTACACTTACTTAAGAATGATAAATCTCCTTTTGCTGTTTGTACTATGTCTTGAAGTACTAAAGAAAATGAAAATATGCTCCTTGAATGCTCTGACATTATAAGTGATGGAGTCAAGGACACTTCTTCTGTGCTTAGTGCCTACAACTATGTAGGGCTGCACTCTCGCTGGGCAAATAGATTTGCACAAAAATGTTTAACATTTCCTAATGGGGCTTGTTTGGAATTTGCCATTCCAGAGGGGAAAAAAAATAAAATAAGAAGTTATTATTTTGATTTTCTGTCTCAATTCAGAAGGAAAATACACAGTAAAATACTGGAATTTCTCAAGGGAAACCCCAAACTCAAAGCTGCCTTAAGAAAGTAAGGAATGGCTAGAAGAAACCCCAAACAATTTTGATAACTAGAAATACCAGCAAATTGGCTTTCTTTGCATAAGGTTACCTACCTTGGCTGATAGTGTAGATAAGGGGAAATACCATATTAATGTCCCTTGAGGATACATTTCCCTTCTTTGTATCCTTGAGGATACACTCCTGACACCTGCCCCAAATTCCTGGAGTACCTAAACCCAGCCAGGAAAGGTTTTTTCCATGGGCAGAGAAGGGTGACTGCTTCAGAACCAACCCCATTTCCACGCCCCAACCTCACCCCACTCCTATCCACTTTGGCATCACACAACTAGTTTGACTCTCTGTGTTCTTAAGCTGCCTTCTGTTTCATAAACCCCTTGATTGCCTGGCTTTTATCTGCAAAAAAGTATGTATTTTCTTTCATAACAAAACGTAAAGCACAGCAGCTGATGTATGTTTGTGAACCACACCAAAACGTCTCCCCTTCCCCATTGCAGTGGTGAGTGCAGGGTCAAGTGGAGCTCAATCCATGCAATTTTTCCCCCCTTCTGTACTTAAGCAAAACTAGCTGCTCATAAATATAACCAAATTGGGAGAAAACGTCCTGAGGCAAACTGAAAGCTCATTACAGGTCTTATGCTGGAAATGTTTTTGTTAGGTTCCCATTAAAGCACAATGTGTATTTTGGGAGGTTGGCTACAGGCAGCATGTTCTCTCCTGACCCTTCTGGCTCTTTGCAGAGGTGCCAGCCTGTCGAAGGCTGTACCGCTATGTGCTAATATCTTCTCCCAGAGAGGTCCGACGAGTGGTTCATTAGCTTAAGCACTAATCCATGCTGCCTTGTACTTAATTTGTGTGGAGACCTGCTCTGCAAGAAAGCTACTTTCCATGCTCTTTCCTCTGAACAGTTAATCCACCTGCTCAGTGCCCAGCTTGGCCCACTTCCGTGGGGAACGGCTGCCTTCATTGCAAGATAAGACATGCATGGCTTAATGCCTCCATTAAGCTTGCCTTCTTTATTCAAATCTTCCTGCAGGAGCTTAGAAAGGCGATTGCCTTCCTGTTTTCAGTGCCAGTTCAGACAAGGAGCAGGCACACAGTTATTTGAATATTCTGTCTTTAATAAACAGGACTGAAGATGTAATCCTCTGCAGAGCATCACTTCTCTTACCTATTAGCATGCAGTGGGTGGAAAGTCTTCTGCAGCCTTTTGTTCAGCTCACGTTTGCTAGTGTCTGTGCAGATATTTGTTATCAGCTGTTGTCTGCCTTCAGCAAGGTCAAATCTGCATTTGGCTTTGCTCTGGCTCTACTGGTATGTCAGCTGCAGTGCAAGAATTGAGCATAGAGGTAACTTCTAGTTCCTTTGCAGCTCCTTCAGAAAGCTGGAATGATTATAGTGAGTTGTGCTGTGTGAATTTTAAGGTACATGTCAATCCATGATGAAATCATCTTTCTAAGACTTCCTAACTCTCCAGCTTCACTTCACCCCAAGAAGTCATCTCCAAACCTCTAAGATTTTTGCCATATGTTCTCTAGCCCATGGTGGCCCAGTTCACAAGCCTAACAGCATCGTACCTGATTTATACCAAGTATCAAGTGACATACGCCTTATCCTCAAGCTTGGAAATGCTGCCTGCCCATCAACTTTGCTTGAAGAAATGCATCTTACACATTGTTAGGGAAGTCATTAACATTCATTTTGAAAAGAGGCCTCTTCTGCAGCTACAGACAACCCCTTGAGAGAGGGTTATCTGTTTTTCAGGAGTACCCTGAGGTCCAGCAGATAAGATGCCTGACTGAAGAAGGCATGACAGAGGGCGAATGCTATCAAGCTGCTATTCTCCTGGGGCCTGGAAGGTAGAGGGGTTAAGGCCTGATAAAGAATCTCTCCTCTTGGAGAGCATCAGATTAAATCTGACCTACAAGCAGAAGGTGCTCCTATCTAATTGCTTGTACAAAGCAAAATTGGTCTCCAGCTAGTCCCTTCCCCACTGATTTTGTGTTAACTTGCAGCTTTCTTTATGTTCTTGTAAGGGAAGCAAAAGCCTGAGCAAAAGCTGAGCAAGCTTTAAACTTAGAAGCATTATTTATGAGGAAACCCCATGGAAAGTTAACCAGCGGATTCAGCTATGGGAAAATGGCATCGATTTAATAAGAAAAAGCTTTTTTTGATAAATAAAAGTAAAGGGATATGGGGCATGGGAACACAGAAGCAGTTAGTAATGAAAAACAAGGGAAGCATTAACAAGATATTTTTAACTGCGAGGCCAATGAGCCAATGGGATAGCTGGCCAAGGGATGTGGTAAATCCAATATAATTTGGCACCTTTACATCAAGCCTGGATGTCTTTCTAAAGGACTTGTAGTACCGTAGCCATAGGCTGTAAGGCTACATGTAAAAGCTGCTGGATTGTTTCTGAGTGAGGGATAGAGCATCCTACACCCCGCTGGACTTGGCATTGATTCATTCGTTTATGGGCAGTGCTGGTGACTCTTAGAAATGGGTGAGTTGGACGTGCCAAATCTAACCATCCCTGTCCCACACCACATCCATTTAAGGGGGTGCTTGAGCTGGCTCTGCCAAAAAGAACCACCTCTCTTGAATTCAGTGGTACATTTTCAGCTGCAGTCATCTCATTATTTGCAAGCAGAAGTTTCATAGACTTCTAGTTATTGTTGTTTTCCCACGGAAAGAAAGAAAAGCTTCAGTGGTCCTTTTCCCTCATCTAAGCCTTGGTAGCTATTTTTCCTTTAATTTAAACAGGGCTTATATCAGTTGGAGTTATACTTGTGCTTACTTGACTTGAGGTGAACAGGACTAATCCTGCTTAAAACCAAACTAAGAATATCTACACAGTTTAATGAAATGGATTAAAATTTTACTTCATATTAAACATTAACTTTTCTTGTTCAGACAAGCTCTGTGAGGCTGGAGCAATGGTATTAATTTGCCTTCAACAGCACGAAAATTTCTTTGAGAACAAGCAAATTATGCACTTGTGCAGCAGACAGGTCCTTTTGAAATGATGGTGCTCATGGGAGATCTGGCTCCCTTTGGATAAAAAAAGGGCTTCTTTTATTTTAGATTTTAACATATTTTCTATATTTTATTTCTGAGTTCCTTATTAAAACAGCGCAGTTCTTCCTGTTCCATTCCTCATGTTTCTCCAGGGGAAGAATCAGCCTAGCATGAATTAAACACTCCTTTAGTTAATTTATATCTCAGGCTGACCTTAGCTAGCATGCACTCACACCACACACCTGGAAATGGAGATGTCAGAGAGCGGCTGGAAAGCCAAGTTTTCACACCACTTTCTATACAAACTAAGTGATGGCTTTGTTTCATTTTGGCCATTTTTCGGATGGGAAAAAGAAGTTCCATTATTTCAAGCTTTGCTATAATTTGAATCACTTCAAAGATCTCTGGAGCAGGCTGAATTCCCCTCAGCTCCCGTTTCTCCCATCTGTAGATGTGTGTGTACATACATATTTTGGTGGTTTGGTGGTTCTTTTCCTCAACTTTCTGCTGACACATGGAAACACTAAAAGGTGTTTTTCTTAAAGAATAGCCCATTGTTCCTGCTGGTTATGAACCCTGAGCGCAAACTGAGATCAAACCCTGTAGAGTTCATGCCTTCAAACACTGCAGATGCCGATGCCTTCGCCACCGGCAGTGAATAAGCTGGCAGCCTCACACTTCACGTGTCTCAAAACAGAGGAGAGTCACCTGATGAGAGATAAAACAGCAAAAAACAAAGACCTGAGACGGTTATTTTCTGGATTAAAGACAAAAAGTAAATACTACACAAGGCTGTGTCACTATATATTAAAAGCAGCATTGCCTACGAGCTACAGCCGCGGTAGCAGTCGGCGGCTCTAGAGCAAAGCAGGAACTGGCAGAACAAGACTTTCTAAGGAAACCAGGAGTGTTTCCTGGTGACTTCGCTCCCTTCTAGCTACAGATAGGATGGGGCGGGGACTCATCACAACCAGTCTGATCACTACTACCCAAACACATACATAGGTGTAGTCTGTGCCCCGAGGAAATTATAACTCAAGACAAGCTAACGCAGGCACTCCCGCGCTGGCTGGTGCCAGTGGGGGTGGCGTGCAAAGGTGATAATTGAAAGTTGTTGGGGTTTGGGGTTTGTTTGTGTGTTCTTTCACCACCCCCCACCCCCCCCTCCACTGAGTCAACAAGAGGTTGTTTTCTACCTCCTGCTTCCTTCTGTGAAGGTGACAGCTTCTGTTTAACCTTGATGGAGGTTGGTAAGACAAGCAGTTGGCCATTGGGGTTGTGCCAACTTGTGACCATCCCTTGGCACCCAGAGAATAAGGGTGGGAAAGTCTGGAGGAGACGGGCAGTAGCTCGTGTCTGTGGGCAGCTATATGGACCATTTTTACAGAAGCCAGGAGGCAAGTGATTCACTTCATTCATAAAACCTGAACCTCTGATCTGGTCTCTAGAAGTAAACACAAGGTAGGAATCACTTGCCTTTTGAGAGGAGAATGGTGGATGAAGGCAGAGGGTGTGTCAAGAGAAAGGGGAGGAATGCAGCTGACATGGGGTGATGGCTCCAAGGGTGGCTGTGCTGCACCCCAGCCACGGACGTGGCCTTGACATCAGCCCTCTGGTGCTGCAGGACCTCAACCCAAGGTGTCCTTTGGCTCCAGGACTACATGCTAGTTATGTTTACAGCCAGCTGGATGAAAACTTTGGACACCAAAAACAAGGCAGGTTTGGTGCATGAGAAAAACAGGTCTCTGCTTGCGGGATGAATCTCCTCCCTCCCCCTCCCGTGACTGAGACCTTCATATCCAAAAATCGTTGAGCAGAAGTACAACAGCTTCAGCCTCTGAAGGCTGCCAAGCATTCTTGCTGAGTGAAGCTGTTTGGATACACCGAAACACTGCCGAACCTGGGGCTTGCGTAAACCTTTCTTACCCTGGAACAAAAGACCTGCTTCTATGGCAGTCAGGTGCACACACGAATCCCTGCCTATGAAAACACGCTGAACCGGTCTCTGTGCAATAAAAGACGGGTTTGACCAGAACATCCCCTAGTACAGAAAGGATCTGCCAGCCAGGCCCAAGCATCAAAGGCAGACGGGTCCTCCACAGCCTCCGATTAGCATCACATGAGCAGAGCCTAGAGTTTGCAGCACTAAAGGCTGCAACCAGCATCCAGCAACCAGCAACACGCTTTGTTCACATCTGAGTTTGTTCATTCATCTCCTTCCCTGGGATAGCTGCAGAAAGCTGCAGCGTGCACAGCAGCATGTAAACCTCCAGTCCCAAAGTCTCCTGGCCCTTCAGCATCCTTGCTGATGTATGCTTGTGTGAAGAACCAAACATCACAGTGGTGCAAGGTGCAAGCTGCATATACATGCAATGCCCAGGCATCACCTGCAGAAGTGATTGCTTAGTATCCTGGTGCTCGTATGGGTTCGAGTTTGGTTTCTTTTCTATTTCACCCATTTCTCTTTCACTTACTCCCTGCCCCGCAGGAATCAATGGCAATAGTCACAGTCACCATTCTCATGGCTTGTGGACCTCTGCTCCTTTGGCTTTCACTTCTCTATGAAGCTTCATTGAAAGGATCATTTAATATCAGTGCTCATTCTTCCCATAGCACCAAAACATGTACTCTGTGCTTGGCTAACACAGAAAGATCTCTATGGACCATGCCACCACATATCATCTTCTTCCATCCGTGCCTCGAGAAATAATCATTCTCCTTCATTTCCTAAGCAGTCATCAAGGGTGAGCCCTGGTATAGCTGCACCCCCCCTGGGTGCAGGCTGACGTGTGAAGCTATCCTTACCCTCCCAGCATGAGCATGCAGATGAGACCGGACAGCACCGGGGCGGCAGACAGGAAGCAGAGGAGGAAACACCATTGCTTGGCCAGAAATAGGACTTGGCGCTGGTGATACACAGCCCCACACTGTAATGTTTCTTTAGATTTATCTTCTACAGATTTATCCATGGCCGTTTCTCCCTCTCCCTAACCTGACCCACACATCCTGAGTGAGGTCCTGCAACTTGCCAACCCTGCAGCCACTGGCTGTGCCCTGGTTCTTATCGCCTCCTGTATCATTTCCCCTCTGACACTTCTCCAAGCCCTCCTCTTTCACCCAGACATCTGTATTCCTGTTTTCTTCCAAGTAGCTGGGGGTTAAGGTGCAAGCAAACATTCTTCCCAACCCAGCACTTGCTGCATCCGTGCCAGCCTCACACGTGAAGGGGTCCATGAGGCCGAGCTCATGCCAGGCAGGGTTTCCTCCTCTCACCCAGGTTACACAGACCTGTTCAGCATATTTTGAAGATAATCATAGAATCATAGAATAGAATCATAGAATCAGCTCAGTTGGTAAACACCTTTAAGCTCATCCAGTCCAACCATTCCACCAGCACTGCCAAGGTCACCACTAACCCATGGCACTAAGGGCCTCATCTACCCAGTTTGTGAATAACTTCCAGGGACGGTGACTCCAGCACTGCCCTGGGCAGCCTGTTCCAATGCCTGAGTGCCCTTTGGGGAAGGAATTGTTCCTAATATCCAATCTAAACCTCCCCTGGTATGGCCTGAGGTTGTTTCTTCTTGTCCTATCCCTTGTTTCTTGGGAGCAGAGCCCAGCCCCCTCCTGGCTCCATCTCCTTTCAGCCAGTTGTAGGGAGTGATAAGGTCCCCCCTGGGCCTTCTCTCCTCCAGATTAAACAGGGGATTAAGAGTCTGTCCCGACAGCCATCGCCCCGAAGCTAAAGCCTCACCTCTATACCACACTCAACCCCCAAACACTTCCAAATCACATGCAGCACCATGAAAAATCCCTTTGCATGTAGGACAGGTGCAGGCCTACGAAGTCCTTCCACGCGTAATAAAACGTTGCCAGTAATTAGGATAATAATAGCAAGTGCGAGCTGAGTTCTGCTTCCTTCATTTGCACCTGTTTATCTGCAGTTTGATGTGGTATTCGCTTCCTGTCATGCATTCTTGCAAACTACTTCTGTGCCACGTTATCTCGCCGATGTGGTTCATCCAAGGAGTGGCCGAAACGCAGCTCTGACCATGTGTCACCACCGAGAAGTTGCTCTTCGTCTGTAGGAGGAAGAAAGAAACAGCTTTAAAAAAGTAAAGGCTGCCTCATAACTGTGTGCTGTGCACATGTGTGGATCTCAGCACATGTTGTGGGCTTCTTTTATATCCCCTCTTCTCCCCCTTCCACCCACATCTTTGCCAACCAGCGAGCTGCAAGTTTTCTGTTCAGCTGCAAAGTGCCTGTTTTTCATGGGAGAAGTGTTTGTGCAGGGAATAGTTGTTAGTTCTGTTAGGCAGAGGCTGTCCACGACACCCGGCAGCTGGGCTGTGGCTCTTTGGATTCTATTTTATTTCAATAATATTTCTTGAAAGCTTATAATATTGCTAATGAAAAAGGGATGCCCTCTGTAAAAAGGATTCTGCTCAAAGACTGGGCATAGCCAAGAGCAGTCCAATGCAAAGCCACAAGTGTTCCCATCACATCCTCTCCAGCAGGAAGGGGGTGGGACCTTTCTGTATGACCATCAAAAGCAGCTTTGGGTTTTTTACCCAGACGCCCTCATAGAATCCCAGACTGCTTTGGGTTGAAGGGACCTCAAAGCTCTTCCAGTTCCAACCCCTGCCACGGACAGGGACACCTTCCACTAGAGCAGCTTGCTCCAACCCCTGTGTCCAACCTGGCCTTGAACACTGCCAGGGATGGGGC
>WYDI02030585.1:0-14281 GCA_009867235.2 Psittacus erithacus
AGGACAGGTTGTGGGGGGAAAACAAGCAGGCTACATGCTCTGTCTAATTTACGACTAAGCTTAAACCACAACAAGGTCCTTTCTAACCCTAGCTATTCTATGATTCTATGATCTAGTCCAATTGCCTGATCACTTCAGGGCTGTATAAAAGTTAAAGTATGTTATTAAGGACATTGTCCAAATGCTTCTTAAATATTGCCAGGCTTGTGGCACCAACCACTTTTTAAGGAAGCCTGTTCCAGTGTTTGACCACCTTCTTGGTAAAGAAATGTTTCCTAATATCAAGTCTGAACCTCCCCTGATACAGCTTTAAACCATTCCTGTGTCTTGTCACTGGACACAGGAAGATCAGCACCTCCTTCACTTCCCCTTCTCATACTGACAAAACAAACCGAAGTTTGACTCCTGGGCTTTATTGACATAGACAGCATTAATTTTAAATGCTGATTTTAAAACAAAATAGGAACATCATCAACAGAGCTTGAGATGCATGGCTAAATCAGAAAGAGAAAGGGGAAACTATTTTTTACTACTCTGCTGTAACTTATTTTCCTGACTTTAGGGAGAAAGCCCCCAAATTTTCTTTCTCTCATTAAGAGACAAATATTGTTCACTGTATTACATATACACAGAAATGAAACCAGCAACTTCAATCTGGTCTGAGTTAGCTCCATTTTTTATGTGAAGAATGACCGTAAAGGCATATTTTGGGATTCTTTTATGGATTTAAAGTGAGGGGGGCTTAAACTGTTATTGCCCAAGTAGTTTTCTGTCACATTTTAGATGAAATTTACTGTCCCAAAAGTGGAATTCTCATATGAACTCTCCTAGGCTGTTCGACTACAAAGTCAGTGGAGTCAGCTTAAAGCATCTTAAACCAAATTTGGATTACTTTACACTTATGTGAACAACTTACATACACACTTTTAGCTTCACAGCTGTATCAACAAAAACTGCAAGAAATAACTTCTGAATTCCTATAACTAGATGCAAAAGAAATGACCTGTATATGCCTTCAGTCTTTCTTGGAATAAGAAAAGTTAAAAAGGATGTTAGACAGATTGTGGCAACATGGATAGAAGCTCAGACTCAGGACAAATCAATGTCAGTTAATTGGAATTCAAATTAGAGTCACCAGAAAGTGAAAAAAATCCACAACAAAACAACCAAAAACCTAAAAACAAGGTGAGCTTAGATGTGTCTGTTCTTGTTTTGGTCAATGTGAAAAGAAGGCAAGCCAACACCAAATCCACCAAACTGTAATAAGACTTTTGCATTATTTTTCATACCATACCTACCATCAGATACCTTTTGAACCAGATTTCTGGCAAAGTTCACAGAGCCCATGATCTTTATGGTATGGACTGTTGTAGAAATATTGTGGCAAAAACTGTCATAGAAAAACAACCTGCTCCACAAGCAGCTTCAGCCCTGGGAGAAAGTTTGTCACCCTTGCTGTAACCTACTGCATATGAAACATTTTACTCTTACCTAGAGCTGCCTTCTGAATGTGCCTCTGGGTTATCTTTCCTTTCAGATTGTCTATAAACGAGATAAAGTGCAGGCAGTTAGAATTCAAAATGTCAGTAATCAATAAAGGCCTTGCTTATTTCCCACTATTTGAAAACCCCTGCGCTGCTAGCCAATTTAAGTGGATTTTTGTGATCCACAGGACAAGTAGATTTCTGAGTACTTTCCTTCTTGCCGCTGCAAGTAAACAAATAGGCACAATTTGGCTCTACATATCCTAAGATTTAACTTTATCCAGTAAAAAAGACTGAAAATGAAGCCATTTATTGTCAAGCACTTTTACAGGATAATGATCTCCTGCTGCTAGATACAAAAGAAGTCCAAGTGAGGCTAGAAGACATACAGAATTCCAAGTAACTGTTAAACAGACTTATAGGCACTAGCAGTGGAAATCATATATTAGGTCATTCAGTTCGCCTCTTTGCCAGTGAAGAACTTGTTCCCTACAGTCCATTGGCTCCTGTTTGTACAACTCAGTTTTAAATACTGCATGTGATAGAGCTTCTGCAAGTTCTACTGCTTAACACAACTCACTGTCCAGATGTCACTGGTCTTCAATGGAAATTTTTTCTTTAATTTCATTATCTCCTATTATTCCTAGTTAGGCTCCCACGCCCCATAAAATTCACCTTTAACCTCCTTTTATTAATTTCCTCCTTGATCTGTGACACTGCCCCAGTTCACCAATTACTTCAAACTGTAATTAGATTACCACATGGGAAGCCATTATTCATAGAAATTAATGGAACCAATAAAGCAAAAACATAACCCTACAAGCTATTTGTGCTTTGAAAACCTTATAAAGCAACTCAATTGATGCCAATACTCAGCAAAATTGGATTAAGTACACCAGGTTTTTCCTCAAATTGCTTTTGCTATTCTGGATACTTAGATCCCTGTATTCTATTGTACTATATCATACAGGGTGATGTTATTAACTCAATATTGAGCCATGAGACAGTTATGAAACAATTTGTAGTAATCTTGCGATTCATCTCAATGGCTTACTATTAATTTAGGTGCCTCAGAAAACCATATATTTATCTTCATGTAAGGGCTCAGAAACTCCCTTTCTTAAGCACTATGAGCTGCAAAATGCAATGCCACGGTCATTTGAAGAAGTTCTAGTAATGAGACCATCCTGTTCATCAAGATCCAACAGAAAATAAAGGTGACATCCAAGTCCTCAATCATGTCAATAAATGGTTTTAGTAGCATTATTTCTCTTTCTTTAACCATACTAGAAACAGATTATCAGCAATCTAAATGTGGCATTTCAAGTGACAATGAGGTCAACAAAAAAAAAAGCAAGGTAAACAAGTCAGTGAAAGTAAGATCAAACAGATATGTGGAAATACAAGAATATGAGAACTGGTCTTTAAATGATTACAGCCAAGAGGCCTGACATTCAGTTAGCAAGAATTTACTTTCAGTACAGCTAGGACAGAAAGCACAAAGGCTGCAGAAGCCCTACTTTTATTGCCAGCTTTGTTAGGCCAGCCAACAGTGTGCAACTGTCCCAGATGCTCCTCCCCTGTCTCATTCTAGCCTTCTTACAATTCTGCTCCGTCCATGATATGGACCATGATGATGTAAGAAATCTTGCCTTTCTTATATTTGGCAGCTTTATGAAAGAATGAGAAGTTGGAAACAGACCACTGTAATCAGAAAGGAACCAAAGAAAACCTCCTTCAGCTAGAAAAATAAAAATCCAGTCTTACCATTTTTATACCATAAAAGTTTTTTCTTCTATGAATAGAAATAGAAAGGTGACATTCATCCAATTCACACAGTCCAAACTGCCTTTTCTGGGCAGCAAAAACTGAACTTCATTTCACACAAAACTTCCTGGAGGAGAAACTGTAATTGTATTATGGGAAAAGTAGTCCAAACAGGAATTCTGGTTCAGAGGACATAATGGTATCAGGAAGCATAATTCCATACCAAGACTTAGACAGATAGGATTTAATATTTCAATTTGTTTTAATCCAATTTGAAATTTCACAGTTTATTTAGATTTTCTTTGGAAAAAAATATTTTCATGTAGAAACTCTATTTTTGACAAAACCTTAACATTTTCAGTACATGTTTTTGATTAAAGTAGTCTTGTTCTGGTTTTATTACAAATACTTGTGGGAGGGAATGAATGTTTCTGACCTGCTCTACTTTGGCTTCTGAGAACTCCATCACCCCAATGCAAGGCTTGAAATTCACAAGTGAGAGAAGCAGGGGATGATGCCAGTACTATTCCTTCACAGACCTTCCCATATAAACAAATGGAAGATTCCAGTCTTCAGTACTGCCAGTTCTACAACCTTCATAAACACAAATATCTACCCAAAGGAATATGAAGAATCATATTCTCATCAAAAAACCCCGTGCCTTCTGACTCCAACAGTGTAAAGTTGTGGACAAGGTAATACTTAAATGTGGTTTGCAAAAATTGAACTTAAGACTTGGAGAACAACTCTCAACATATGGCTAATTATGTTTTCTGAAGTTTCACCAAATAAGGAGCTAAAGATAGGTCTGCAGCTGATACCAAATAATTTTTTTCCAGTGGAGTCATTCTTCATTTGAAGATAACAGTCCCAGTAAAATGTTGAATGCTGCAACTCCACGTGTTTTGGCAAAAAAAGTAGGTTTTGGGAATTTAAGAATTCACTCAGCATGCAGCCAGCTGTCATTAAGACTGTGATATATCTGTTGGTTTTGGCCTGGGTTTCTGGACACATGTACCATCCAGAGGTATGGAAAAGACATGTACTGGTAACACAGAACTTCAGCTTTGTGACAGGAGACAAAAGCAAGGAGGGAAATGGAGAAGACAAAATGGAATAGAGAAGTCTAATTAAGACTGATGTAAAGCAGAGGAAAGTATACATATGCTGACTAAATATGACAAAATCTAGAACTTTAATAGCACAGCTGTCCTTCAGCTTCTTGTCTTTGTGTTCTTCCAGAGTTTTTCAAGGAGCTCAGTTTATTACAGACAATGAATACTTTGACAATACTGCACATGCTTCAGGGCAATACAAAAATGAGTATGTTACAATAAAAAAAATATTTAAAAAAGTATTTTGAGATTTTTGAGTCTACATTACAGATTTTAAAGCTTCTCTGATGTTTTATCAGACCTTCCATATAATACTATTATAAGGATAAAATACTGGACAAGCAAAAAGTACATATACAACCTTAACTCCCTCCCTTTGAGAATATTGTTATTGTCGCGGATAGACCTTTAACCTCATGCAGGGTCTCTTCTGACTTAATAATCGACACACTGGAGCATTTGTCAATGACCTCTCATCTCATTATTTTTTGATACTTTTCTATTATTTTACATTTTCCAAGCCTGTGCTTAGCTTAAGAAGTCCTTCCTTCCTGGAGATCCTGAAAGCTTCACACCTCAACTAGGATGCTGTATCTGAGTCAGATGAGGAGTCCTGCTGAATGAGCACAAATTAAAGCGGCATACTTGGCAAATAATCACCGAGGTAGGCTTCTAGAGACAAAGAGGAGGGTAATCACATAACTTCCATGGGTCTTGTAGACATATATCTTTAACTGAGCTTGAGGTCAGAGTTGTACCAGCTTACAAAGGATTTCTGAATGGAGAAGACATTGAACCCAAATGGAGATATTTGAATGGAGAAATTTCTCAAATGGAGTATATTCAGAGATAGTTTTTGAAAATCTTACTAGATGGGTTAGAGACTATTGAAAACCTGGTGCTGAAATTATATGAGAACAAAATCTATGATAAAGAGTATCTGACAAGAAAAGTCATGGAATAAAAAAATAACATTCTTTTTTAACTCAAAACCTTGCAGCACTAAGAGCAGTCAAACTGTTCAGCCTTTCTTTACACAGAGAGATATTTGGGGCAAATTCTGACTTTTCTTTGCAACCTTCATTCTTCTTCACTGGCAAAATCATTTCAGTCATCTCTCTCAGGACAATATCCAGAGGCAAAGTAATCTGCTCTAGTAATCTGGCTCAATGCTGCTTCCCGGAAAGGAAGACAGGTTCAGAATCAGAAGCACAATCATGACTTCCACACCAAATCCATAGCTGCAAAACGCAGTTTACATTCAACACATGAACAAACAAGCACATTTTTCCCAACATGCTCTCATTCTTTGAAGTTCGACTATCACAGATATTGCATACGTTTTACTATGATGTAGATAACTGCACATTTTGAGTTTACTATTTAAAGCATCTGTCAGGGGCATGCTCCCTTCCTTGACATACTCAGATGAGACAATAACAGTTTTTTATTGACACATTTAATATCTTTAAGCAGGATCAAATTTACAGACAGCTGTCTCATAAGAAAGCTTATGAGACACCAGTCTCTGCTACTTATTGCCATAGGATGACTGTATTTTACTTCACTGATTATCCTTTGAGCTACCTGATATAGTCCTCTAAACTCTGTCCCCATTTCTATACATTTATTTCTAACCTCCATACTAATTCTCCTCCTCATATCCCACATCTTCTTGTTAGTTCTGGCCAGATTATATTATACTTTTTTTCTCACAAAATGGTTACTTATACTTTCTGGTTGATGGGCATTCCTGTAACTGTTCATTGTTAGGCCTGCGTTTCCACAGCACCCTTTATCCCACATTTTTTTTCTAATAGCCTTTTATACATTCTTGCTTTTACAGAAAAAAACGCTTGGATAGGGCTACAGAGCAAAATTGTAGAGAAAATTTATTTCTCTGGTGACAGCATTCTGGACCTCTTTCTTCCTCTAAGTACAGACTGTCATTGGCTGCATAGGCCTTAATTGTTGAGGTGTTCCCCCAGATCCCATTAATCCAAATGAGGGAAATGCTAGCACATACCACAGCTCCCATTCACTCAAAGGCACAGGACTACTTTCTGTAGAAAGTAGAGTATGAGAAGGGGCTAGTGCAAATACATTCCTAACAGTCCACATGGTTATCCTAGATATTCCAGTATTGCCTAAGAGCACTAAGGGCTCTGGACTGCAGTTCAACATCTCCTTGAAACTGGAACTCAGAACCTGGATGTCTTCCGAATTTAGAAAGAACTGCACAGACCTTTACTCTATTGTCCCAAGGTTGATTGTCACTACTCAGCTGTGTTTTGTTAAGTTGGACTCCATGGTATCCAGGCTGTTTCAGCCAAGCATGGATGTTCAGTAGCAAGCACACTCCAAGAGAATTCAGCAGAAGTACACAGTATTTCTGGATTCTCAGTGGGTAGGAGATAGGCAGCTCCATCAGTAAAATAGTCCTGTATGCACTAGAAAAGGCAGTTTGAAGGCAGCTTGTTGTACTTCAAGAATTAAAGTGAATAAGGTTATTTTGGTGCAGGCTTTTTTTTTCATATTTTTTTTTTTTTTGTGTGTGGTTTTGGTTTTTTTGTGTGTGTGTGTGTGCATGTTGGTTTTTGTTGTTGTTGTTGTTGTTGTTGTTGTTGTTTTTGAGTTTTTTTCCTCCCTAGACAGCTCTCCTAAATTTAGATGCCTAAATTTCAGTTAAGCTATATCTTAGATGCCAGAGTACTACTTAAGTTATTGCTCAAAGTTAACAAATATTCTCTATATCTATCTTCTTTTCATATGCTGGAAAAAAGGCAGAAATGATGCACATCTGGAAACTGTTGCTTTGTTGTTTATCACATCTGTTTGTTCATGAATTAAATATTAAGTTGACCTAAAAAGGATGGCTGAAAGGCAATGCCATACGGATAAGAAGTCATAATCTGTGAATTTAGTGCTCTTGATGCCGTATGACTAAATGCAGCTTATCCTTTGATTGTTTCTGAGAAATTAATGTGAAGAGGAAGAATAAGGAAAAGGAAGTCAGATCAACAGCATTTGTGCAGGTTCTATTTTTTACTTTTAATGTCCAAATTTAAGAAGCTTAAAAAAACAAATATATAGGGTCTTAAAGCACAAATAGGCAAAGTCAAAGACAAGTTTTCTGGTAATAATACATTGGTCTCAGTTAATATTTTAAACAGAGAGTGAACATATCCACGTATAAGATGGACATGGTTCTTTTTTGTTCTAATACTGCCTTCATAGCTTTAGTAGAAATTTTTGCAATTTCTATGCAACAATTTGATGATGTTTCATTTTGTGATACTTTTTCTGGACAGGACTGCTCAAGAGAAAATTAAGCATAGAGTTCCAGGCCTCACTATATCCTTCAGTTCCACATCTTAGAATTTTGCTTTAATGCAAGAAATTGTCTCAGAATGGAGCTCATATTGCTATGTGAATTTGGGACAGATGTGACACACTTAGACTGATGCTAGGAATCTGTCAAATATGGTACAAAATTAAAAATAAAACAAAAAAAAAATCATGGTGCTGTATCTGCTTACATATGCTACTATGTTTTGAGGGCATGTCAAGTTTTCAGGATGACAGAAACAAGGTTAGAGTCAGCATGGGTGCATAACTTATTTTTTTAGTGCTCATTTACTTGTAGCATGTATATCAAGCCTTTAAGAAATGGCTTAAGTTTTAGACACATATTAGCATCCCAGTAAAATCTGAAATAGCTACCTGTAAGGATATAATATATATTTACTGTTGTGGATAAGCCTAAGGCTGCTTCTTGAATTGCTCAACAACTTAAAAAACAACCTGATTCTACACGAAATGGCATAATCATGTCATCAGCTCCAAACAGTCATCTTCTCTCAGCCTTAAAGTGCATGAGAACATCTTCAAAATACAGCTATTCTCTGTTGATTGCACTCCATTTGCAATATTCACTACCAGCTGTGGTGACATCACTTGTCTTACATGATTTAGGAATTAGTTTGATTAGAAATAAGTGGCTATTGTATTTTAGTACATGTAAGCATGCCTGCCTGTACTACAACTCTGCATGAATGCTGTACAGATGTGTAAATGAACCACAGGATCCTGTGAAAAACAAATTTCTATTTCTGTGCTCATGAAGGGGTTTTGTTCTTTAACAAACAGTGCTACTCTGAAAAAGCTAAGGTCTACTTCTCCAGAGTTTGAAGGTTTGATTCTTCACTCATAAAATCTCCTACCATCCAGTACTAAAGACAAACATGATAAAGGAAAACATCTTGTACAAAAGACTGTAGGATTTTAAAAAAGTCTTATAATATAGCATTAACTATTATCCAGCATCTTTTCTTTAAAAGAACAAATTGAATAGACTGACTTAAAAACTCATTAGCCTAATAAAACAGCAAAATGCAACATATAAATCCAGCAACGACTACCTTTTTTCACTCTGTAGACAGCCTACGAGCAGAAAATCTGTTACTGCGAGGTAGCCTTCCAAGCTTATAGTCATGGCAGTTCATAGCTTGGTTTAGTCCAATAAGCCTGGTCCATTTGCTTTTGTTACTTAGTGAAAACCTTAAGTAAAAAGTGTTTACTTAGTTTCTTCCTGAGCATAACTAGTTCCCCTGAAAATACTCCTTTTTCTAAAGAACAGAACAACATTTGTAATAATTAGAAAATGAAAACATTTCTTACACATGTAGATTTCAACACAGATCCAAAAAAAATACTAACATCTTAGGCCTGGAGTGACTGTTCCACTAATAAGGTTCCTCTGTTTAAAGAATAGCACATCAGGGGAGCATAACTGAGCTGTTCAAATTAATTCATCCAGTTTGGTATTTTCTGAATAAGTCATTTGACAAATGGTGTTTTCTCATCCTAAAGACCCATTCAGCCTATGCACGGTCACCCAGCAGCATTGCCTATTGTTTGAAAGCAAATACAAACATATGTAAGCTACTCTGAAACAATGGACAATATTTAGCACTGGCATAAACATATGCATTACTCCTTGAAGCCAAAAGATTTGTACCTTCCAAAATAAGTTTCCTGAATGCTGCTGCAAAGATGAATGTATATTACCGAAGATGGTATCCTCTTCTTATAGGGAGGAGTAGAAAAAGGAGAAAGGCTGCCAGAAAGCTTCTAGGGCTGCCTGGTTGTCTTGTCAGTTTCATCTTTAACAGAGCAGGGAAGACAAATCCTACTCCAATTAAGGACTGACAGACATAGCAATGAGATCTTTCTTTCTGTCTTCTCTGAATTGCCCAAGCATGACCTGTGATGGAGCAGTAGCAGACAGCTGTTACAGCTGCCATCAGTTTAGGTGTACCCCACAAGTGAGGCAAGAGTTAGACCTATTATGTTTCCATTTCCTACAGCAAGTATAGCACAGACAGATCGTCTCTCCTGATTTCAGAAAAGCTTTACAGGCTATTATAATAGAGTTTATATTCTTATCTGGTTTTCCTCCTTGGTTGCACATCTCACTGTCAGATTTCTGGAGACTCTCATTCAGCTAAAAGTATTGCATTATTATTAATTGCCTAATCATAGGGTGCTAAGAATTACACTAAGCAAATGTAACTACTCCAACACAATGTGAGCCCTGCTCATGTTGCCGTCACTTCTGAGATTCTGTGCAAAATTCTCATGTAAACAAAAAATAGGATTTGTGGATTACAACCAAGGCAGTTAATTGATTACTCTGACACACCATGAACATCGAAGAAACAAAAAATTCATTAACATGAACTTCTCACTGAACTGCTCTCAAGAAAGAAAAATATATTCCTGTCACTCCTTGCATTCTATTACGAGCCAACTGGCTGCTCCTAGAACAAGAAAATAGGTTGTGGAAACTTTCATCACAGTCTGAGGCTGAGTTTGCCCCAAGATGGTGGCAAACAGTTACATTTTGCAGCGCTCTGTCAGGCCTGTGTGAGATGCCCAACATCTGTTCTGCATTACAGCACGCTGACAGAGATCATGTGAAAGATGCTGTGAGAGATCACAGCATTTTTATGTTGTGTTCTACAGATCCCTGGCTAAACTGAGCCACAGAAATCATGCCTGAAGTGAGTTGGATATTGGTTAAAAAAAGAACCTTAACAGAATCAGGGTGAAAGTAGTTATATTTCATCATGGAAAGAAGAAAATAATTTAAAATGGAAGGAGCTGTAACCAAGCAGAAAAATAAGATGTAGCAAAGCACAGTAAGTAACATTTCTAACAAAGGACAAACTGCAGTTGGTTAAGAAAATAAAATCTGCAGAAACTCAGCTGTTTTTCCATGTTTTCAGATCCATGCTTCCAAAATTCAAAATGTAACATTTAAAAACTAGATTCCAAAACTGCAGTCACAATGGCACGATGATTAGATATTTATCCAAAACAAACATGCATAGGAGCTATGTTTTTTTCAGCATTAGCTTGCAAAACAATTGGGCCAAGAAATTAAGGAGAAAGAATCTGAAGACTGTGTCAGCCATGCTAAATGGCTTCAGCTTTAACAGCTACTGCTATTTTTGGTAGACACATAAACATGCCTCCTTTATTACAAAACTGCTTTGAAACTGACCTGTAGATCAGAAACAGACTGGGGCTTCTAGGCACTGGGCCACATTGAACAACATCCCAGCTGGGAAATTACATCTAGGGGACTGTTTGTCCCATAGCCTGTTTCTTCTTTTTTTTTTCTCACAAATGGCTGCAGGTTTTGCAAAGCTAATGTGCTTTGTTTCGTTAGTCATAACTGACACCTTAATGAATAAACAGCATAGTTACACACCTGAGATTAAGCATAGTAGAAATACCACTTGCGTTCCTTATTCTGACGCAACTTGTGTTCCGAGACCAAGACTAACTCTCTGCTAAGTAGCAGAGAACATTCGCAACATGACAGCTTCTCAGAGAGAAGAAATCACTGCGGACTGTGTATCAAGGCTTTATTTTTATGTATGTATATCCCAGTACTGGAACACAAATGATGAAGTAGCAGTTTTGTTTGTTTGTTTGTTTTTTCAGAAAGCTTCCAGTCTATACTGCTGTGTGCTTGTCAAATCTCCTGCTTCTGATGGTAAACTACTGCTTGTTCAAGATCACTTACTTGGCTGTTCATCTAGAATTTCTCAGGAGTCCAGAAATCCTGGACACATAAATCACTGCACATGCAGAATGCATACAGAGTGACACTGAGCAGGCTTAGTACAAGTCATCTGAGCACACACAGTATGTTTGACACCTGCAGAACATGTTGGATGGGCTGCACAGCATGTGTTGCATGAGTGCCCTTTGGCACACAGTCAGCATACCCTGAGCATGTTAGATGCACTGCAATGCTCAATTTCTGCTTATGAGGGAAATCTGTGATCCTTAGTTTTTTAATGCTAAGAATTGGTGAATATGTTAATGCTTGGTTCTCAGGGAGCTTTCCACATCAGGAATGGACTCTAATGAAGCAACAAGATAAACAGCAAAGAGCAAATTCTCTTGCTGCTCTTGCAAGTTGTGTCTTTCATGACACAGAAATCTACGTACTGTTTAAAAGCAGTATACAACACTTCCATACAATGAAACTCTTGTGAAATAAGAAAAAGCACTTGGAAGACCACATCATACCTGTAGTATAATTTCTAAAGATCAGAAATGAGAAAACTTTTAAAGGTAACCACCTTTTAAATAGAGGACAGTTCTAAAGTTACAGGCTTGAATGCACAACAATGGATTACTCTCAACATCAGAAGGCTGAGCAGCCTCAGTGGTATAAAGCTTGGTGAAATTTTGAATGCTGTTCAAGGAGGCAGCTTCGAAGACCTCAAAGGTGGATTATATGGCAATAATTTCATTACATAAGTGATACTATTTGTTTAAAACAATTACTACTATGTCTAATGCTTGTTGCCCTTTATCAACAAAACCAACCATAAACTCAAATGTGGAAATATTTTCAGAATTTTCTTTTCAATCCTTACACAAGTAGAACTCAACATGACCTCAGCTAGAGCTTTTCTTTAGTGAGGATTTTGAGATTTCAGGTTCCATGGGCTTTAAAGGTCTCTGCTGAGAACAGCAATTCATGCTAAGCTACCTGAAGAATGAAATCTGGAATGATATTATTGAGTTGTCTATTCATTAAATCTGCATATTATTTCTGAGTTGTTTGCATCTCATTTGAACCAGATTTGCGTGTGGAATATAACCTTTCTTCTCAGAGTTTCTCAATTCCTTTTTAAATCCAATCTTGCCATTTTTCTTCTGCACTAGTCACTTCCAGTAAAATTCATTTCCAGTAAAATTCAATGAGCATATAAGATATATACACAGATATAAGTCCATGTAAGTACTTGATGCTTTCTGGAATTAAATTAGAACAGTGAATTATAGTAATCAGCAGCTATGAAGTTTCAATGTTTTTTTCCATAAAAGAATAAGTATCTCAGAATATTACACTGAAGAATGGAATGCATTTCAAAACACAATAATTCCTCCTTTATTACAGCCTCACTTCACTCATGGCTAAAACAATGTCCAGTAAGCTAATGTCTCTGATTCAGAACACTTATTTTAACATAAATATCAATAAATAATACTACCAAATAGTATTGAGCTTTAAGAAAGCTACATGTTGATGTTGATGAATTTTCTTTTCATATAGCTAATAATCTCATAATTTTCATTTCATTTAGGTTCCACATAAGGCATGGAATTTTTCAACAGAGAAATTCTATCTTTCCTAAGTACATGTACTTTTTCAGCCAAAGGTTTACAAATACTTTTTGCCCATGCATGACTTCCCTCAGTTCTTTCAGTCCATATAATCATGGTCCCAACATCATCTTTGGTGTTCTAGTTCTTAGCTGATTCTCCTTTTTCAAAGTAATTTATTGACTGCATGTGAACCTAAAACAATATAGATGCGCAACGTAGCCAATAGAGTGCTCTCAGACCACCTCTGCTTGGAAAACATCATCTGATTTAACTTCTTATCTATGCAAAAAGGTTGCTTTCGGTTCCCTTCATAAAGTCGTGCAAGTATAAAGGAAAGCCTTGCACAAAATATTCTTACTTTGGAGTTTAAAAGTAGGTCTATTTGGCTTATCTCCATGGGAAGGGAGAGTGACCATAACAGAATAATTTTTTAACGTATACATAGAGTCCTGGACATGGAAAAAAAGGTAATTATAAATTCAGGTTTTACATTATTTTAGGTTGTGATTAGGTTTAACATCAACTCTGCATTCATAGAGATGACAGTGCAAGGTATAAGGCAGTGAATCGGAATTAGTATTATCCTTGAGCACTGTGATGTCTTGTCCTCACTCCAGTCATCACCATTTCAGTGTAGCACTCCATCAACTCTGATGCACTAGGAAAACTATCTGAATAATTTGCAAGCAAATTAAATGAAGACTCTTCAATAATCTTGCTTTGTAATACTAGGACATGCCTTCACTAACGTTTATAATTGGCTTTGGTATCCTATGATCTTGTGCATTACAATCAAAGCTTGAAATCAGCAGAGCAGCACAACATCTCAGCATTCTTGTGGGTATAGCGGCATCATCAACATCCACTCACCTACCCCTTTTCATTCCAAGAGTGTCTGTTTCCTCACACAGTTATTACTCCCACATGAGTTTGCCCTTCCTCTCCCAGCTTCAATCATAATGTTAGCTGATTTCTGGAAAGACTAAAACCAACAGCTGCTTCCCTTTGGGCATTGAATACCATTTGTATGTTTTCTTTTTCCTTTAGGAAAAAACTAAACATAATAGTGGCATAAATACCTCAAAATAAACAGGCATTTATAGGGATGAATTGGAAATCTTTACTAATCTTAAATGCATCTATGTCCTGGGTTCAGCAGTAGCAGTCATTTTTTCTCCTTCTTAGTGGCTGGTGCAGCGCTGTGTTTCTAACTTTCAG
>WYDI02030585.1:14381-29437 GCA_009867235.2 Psittacus erithacus
AAGGACAGGTTGTGGGGGGAAAACAAGCAGGCTACATGCTTTGTCTAATTTACGACTAAGCTTAAACCACAACAATCTAACACATAGCACATTTTTGTATATAGGCAACTTCTCTAGTAACTACTTTCTGACTGAATATATCAGATTAATTTACACTGAAAACAGTATTATTAATTCCCTCAACCCTAACTTGCTGTGCGACCAATTTAGTAGCAGTTGGGACTTTTCATTGTTATTTAATGCTTTGCAATTTGTTCACATGTAGGCTTATTCCCCTTACTGTCAGAATCCTTTCACACAGAATGCTCTTGGTAACGGTGTAAAACTACCTTACTGGTAACAGTGTCCTGGAAATAAAACTCTTGCTAACCGTGATAAGGAGAGAAGTTTTGACTTCAGAGGTTTTATCCTTGTTTCTCACCATCCAGCTCTATTTCAACTGGCCGCAAATTAAATTGATTTTCTCCAACTTGATTTTGTTTTGCCTGTGATGGCAACTGGTAATTGATCTCCCCAACTTTATCTTAACCCAAGAGCTTTTTCTTTCTTTTTTTCTCTCCTTCTTCTGCTGAGGAACAGAAGAGAGCAGCTGGATAGGTGCCTGGCAGGCAGCTGAAGTCAACCAATCACAATGTGCTAGCCACAATTACTCAATTTTTTGCAAAAAGAAATTCTATACATCATTATTCTGAAAGCAAATCCTTGTCTTCAGTGTCAAATTTTCTTCCTTAAGTCTTCTTCAATAATACCAAAAGGATACATAGTTCCTCTCAGAGACCCTAACTCTTTGGAAGTGATAAAATACAGTAACACTTGCAGGGGCACAGCATGTTTTTTCACAAGAAAATAACACTCTTCTTTTTCTTACCCAGCGAAATACACATTTTTAAAGTTTTTAATGTTGGAATAAAAATGCAAAAATTTACTTGTACGTCAGTGCTGGTCTACTTTCCACTTCTATGCTGGCTACAGAGTTCTCATTAGTTCCCTGACCTGAAAGTTATTTCTTTCCAGTTTTACTGGTTTTCTGTATTTGTCTTTTAAAGTCTACTCCTTGGGTACATTCTCCAGTCATAGAGAAACAATTCTGAGCAGCTCAAACTCAAATCAATTCGGACATGTCCACATGTTTAAAACCCACACTTTATTTCCCTACCTTTGGATTGTGGATTTATGCAGTATATTGACTTTCAGAAAGAAGTGCCCCTCAGTGCTTGCACCAAAACCCTCTCCTCCTTTATTTGTGCCTATACAGAGGTTTGCATGATAACACAGGAAACAGGATCACTAATATGACCTGTCTTAAAAACACATCTGTCTTCTTCATTTTTTTCAGTGTCAAAAAAGACAGTTTTCATCCTACAATAAAATTCACCTTCTTATTTCTAGGACATCATTATTGAAAGTAAACATAAGAAAAAACTAAGACATACATATTATTTTCCATAAAAAGAATTAAAAAATCTATGCATTCTCTGCAGTGCTATTAAACATAAAAGGAGACAGAATCCAGGAATATATGGTATAGTAGCAAAGAGGCATGTTAGCCACAATGTCTCATTTCTGATATTATAGTCATTCTACACTTAAACTCCAGCTTACATCATGACATTGTTTTCCTTAATCTTTTTATGCAAATAATAACATCAGCAAAAGCCTACCATGAAAATCTTACTGCAAATTCCTTTTTCCAGCTCTAACTTCCTGATGTTTTTGAAATGCTAGTGTAATTGAGAAGTGGTTGGAATATTTTTTGTATTTTTCACTGCAAAACATTAGTATTTCTGAAATCATAATGAAAAGGTATTTATGACATGAAAGTTACAGCCAACTGTTATGTTACTATCTCAAAATATAATCAGACTCTGTGAAATGAGCTCCATGGACTCTGTGGTGCATAGTTTTATACTATTAAGGGTAGCTTAGAAATAACAGAAAGTGATATTGATGGGATCTGTTCTTGATTGTGCACAAGAAGACAGCCAGGAATGCTTAGGGAAACTGAAACAACAATAAAACTGAATGAAAGATCTAGTTGCAGGCCGCAGATGACTCTTATTTCTCCTACCACATATTCAGTAAAAATTTGGCAGGTTAGTAACCTTACTTAGCATCTTTAATGGTCTTCTGAGTATGTGTGCTACTATAAGACAAACTTAACTGAAAAATCATTTTAGGCTGCTAAACTATATAAACTAGTGTAATTATATTGAATAAGCCAGAAAGCGTCATACTGGATGCAAAGACTTAATAACTGTTAGAGAGGGGCTAACAGGTAGATTTATTAACAACTATGATCATAGAAGGTTGAATATGAGAATTTTCAATTTGAAAACACTTGTAACTGCTCTTTACATGCCAAAACAAACCCAAAATGTGTAATTTTGTGCAATTTTTTTTTTTTTTTAGAACCATGGCAGCTTTGAAAAAAAAAAAAAGCAGCTGCTCAACATTCATGTGGACTACAAGCTATTACAATTTTCTATAAGAAGCATATAAGCATTGTCAAGTTCAGTGCCCTACTACTGGTTTGTTATACACCTGCTTGTTTTGTTCAAGGATCAGTTTGGGTTTTTAGGTTACATACACACATGAATACGCGCTCAGATTTTTGCATTTTTCATGCTCCCCAGCTACACTTCACTTTTTAATTGCAGTTTTTAATTCTAGCAAAATCCATACTCTACTGCACTATCACTATCATAACTTTTGTCTAAGTTACTGGGGCAAAACTCACAGTGATTCAGTGCAAATCAAGGACTTTTTTAGATTTTGCTGGGATCCATGGAAACAGCCTTGAGGGGCTACTCTACATTGCTTTGCTACATTATTTCTGAGAGCTGGCACAGTAGACTCCTGCAAATCTCAAGGGACATGCAAATTTTGTCACAGCATGACGCTACAAATGGTACCTTCAGGACTGGCATGTGTGCCGTCACTTCTTGTACTTTCTCCCACACCCTCCAAATGTCTATTCTCCCCCTAAGACATTTGCAATTTACAGAAGGTGTATGTAAGGCTTTGTTCTTCAAGCAGTACAGTTGCAGCCCCAGGCACTGAGAAAGATGCGCTTGTATATGGCTGCTTATTGCTGGTATTCTCTATGCCTCCTCCAAAATGGGTTTTAACTTCAGCAAGGAAAGAAATTTGAGACTCAGTGTCGACTTTGGCTCTACCTCATTTAGATTTATCACAGATGGGTAAATCTAGGAGATAGAAGGAAATCAGGACAATGTGGACTTCAAGATGGCAGCAGAGAAAAAGCAGTTATATCTTGATGTGATGGCTCATGCTCACCTGTGCAGACAGCTGCCCAAAAGCTGTGAGCATTATTCACCTTGGATATGCTTCCTGTCACTTCCCATTGTCCTCCACAGTAGGTTTAAACTGCTTTTCCAAGTTTACCAGGGGAAAAAGACTACTTAGCAGGATTTAAGTGAGCTCACATGGACTCTGCAGAGACCCATAGTTGCAAGGAGGATACTGAAATTCTTCCAGGATAGGCCAACCTCGCAGATCCATGTGCAAGTTCTGTACTGACATTTATGTTCTGACCAATCTGAAGGAGACAAATGAGCCAACTGAGAGAAGTCAATTTTGATTCAAGTGTCATGTGTTAACAGAAATAACCCAGTGTTCAGAACACTGCTGCAGCAAGGCTCAGCACCTAATATCTCTGGTTCTGGATCCCTTCCAAACATTCTTTGTGCTGTGGTTTGAAAACACCATGCCAACATGTCTGAGGCTTTCCACATAGCTGACATAACTTTAAATATAGTGCATAATATCTCCAAGCAACTTGTGGTGTACCCGAAGGTGTCTGGGAGGGGAATCTGGCAGTAGCTACCATTCATAACCACAGAGAATATAATCATGGCTATGGTGAAAGTACAGGGCATTTGTCAGGAGTGCCATGAGACTTTAGTCCTTTTCAGAAGTCAGCTCATGTTATAAAACAAGAACTGATGAAAATGAGTTCATTGCCCATGCTGGTGCCACCCAAAGAGGAAGAAGAGAGAAACTAAAAGCAAGGTCTATACCACTGGACCAGGATGCCAGATTAACTTTGAATCTAGTACTTTGCAACCTGTATCTGGAAGCTTGAAGAGATTTGGTTCACCTGAATGTGCGCATACAGGAGGATCTGATCTCCATGGACTTCAGGAATAGAGGATAAAACTGCATTTCACATCTGATAGAGAACCTGTATAGCCAATTTCCAGGAAAGAAGCTACAGGCTTGGAATCAACAGAACTCAGAAATCAATGAGGAATATATCAAATGCTGTTAGAAGGATCAGATATGACCTAGCTTGGGGTTGCATGTATATATAGGAGATTTTTGGCTCTGAACAATCTGAAACTGGAAGGCAAGTATGCGCTGTTTGGGCATTAAAGCGAAAAATTACAAAAAAACCCCAGCAAGCTGAGGCACTCCTCAGAATTTTTCTAGTTAATACATAAAAAGAAAGTGCAGAGAAGCAATTCAATAATTCAGCAATGAAATCTTCTTTATCAGAAGCTATATAAATTCATAGATAAATACAATCCTTAATCCCTAGATATCACAATTTGAAATTATGGTTTTGAATCCTTTTATACCAAAATAAAATTCAGAAAACCCAGTACTAATAGCTTAACTTCTCCTTTTGATAGATTTCAGAGATCCTGTCAAGCAAAGAAGGGAGCTAATTTTCACATCATGGTATTTAAAATAATCAAAACTGGCACATAAAATGATTACTGCTACCACCAGCTAACAATTTAGCTTATTAGAAACCTTAGTAATAGATTGACACTTTTGTCTTAGAAACTATAATCACTTCCCATATCCTCTGGATGCCGTGATTTCATCAGCTACAAGGTAAACTGAAGTTAAAATGCACTCACTTATTTTATTTCTTACTTCATTCAATTTTTCTCCAAGGCATTTAGCTTCAGCAAACCTGTCAATGCAAGCATAATGATACAGAATTACTCGAAAGACCAACTGGTCAAACTAGTTGTCCACTACAAAATACAGAATTACTCAGGACTACTTTTTGATTTATAAGTAGAACTAAATGGAAAAAAAAATCCATCAGAAAAGATCATTTGGTCTAAAAGAAAGTATTTCTGAAAGAAACCATGCAACAAATAGGTATACTAGATAGACAAAACAAACTTATTTGACTTTTTAAGTTTCAAAAACGATGTATTTCAATTCTAAGAAATGGATTCTCTTAAATATTCACATTACACTAAAATATTAATTTTAACATGCCACATTGCTTGCAATGTTTTAACATACAGCTATATAAAAGTAAAACAAAAATAAAGCCAAGCCAAGCCAATCCAAAACAAAATTTTCAAAAGTATTAGAACTTCTGCTTACCAAGACTTTAAATTTCAGCCTGTAACTTGCATATTGCTGATGATCACTGTTTGTGCTGTGTGACAATGTGCATCTCAGTCATTAAGAAACTTCTCAAACAGAAATATAGGAAGTGTGACAAAACTACATTATTCTGTTCTTCTATAGATAGTCCTTATCTATCTATGACATGAAATTCTGAATTGCTACTTGGTTGTGTACAAGTTGAACCTTGCTGAATTTTGAGGCAGAACTGTAATACTCAGTTGTTAAGCAAATCTTCAGCTGATCTGGAAGAGTCGTATTCTAGCCAAAGTAACTGAGGAAATAAAAAATTGTATTTCTGTCTAACTCAAATACTGACAAAACACTGTATCGAAATACAACTTTTCCCTGGAGAGATGGAGTTTGGAAAGGTGCCCCTTCTCAATTAGTCCATTTCCCTGTAAAACTGGAACAAGCTAGAATTTCAGGTGCCCATATTCGTATCTGCTCATGAACATTTGCTTTAAAGGCTGAATTCAACACGGCTAAATGGCTGAAGTTGAAGGGTTCCTCAGTACTTATGTTTCTCACATAAAGAAGGCAGAAGCCTCTGAAGCATCTGTGAGACTTTTATGCAAGTCTTTTTCACTGGTGTTAACTTAGAGCACTCAAGTAGGCCTTGAAGATTATGTAAAGATCAAAGGGAAACAGCCCAAAACATCTCTTTCTTTCCTTCAGCTCTCATGAGCCAAACACTACATTCATCAATTACTTAGTAATTCCTGAGGCAAATCTGCTGCTGACTATTGACTATGATTCATGTTTGCAGAGATATTTAGCTGGACAAGTTGAAGCCAGCTACCTATCCAGCCCTTATTCATAGATTACTGCTAAAAGTTGAACTGGCCATGCATCTGTTTGTCAAATATCATGGTTTATAAACTAGCAAAATAACAGAAACTAAAATTTGGCATTAATTTATGACAGCCCAACAAATTCCATCTGCAACTATGAATCACAGTCAAACAAAATAAACCAGATAAACACTTAAGATTTGACAGTAATATTGAAAGAGAAAAAACTATTTCCGACACTCTAATAAAAGGTGGTATTATCTAGCATAAAGGTGATATTGTTACGAATAGTGATGACTGAACAATTATACTGTCAGCTGAAAAGAGTTCATGTGTATTGCCTACAAGATAAATATTCTATGACGAAACCACAGAGTGAACTTAGCCACTAATTTAGTGTTTTTGCAAAGATTTCTCTCTGAATGGAAATATCAGTAATTAAAAAAAAATTTGAAAAAAATCTCTAACATACAATATAAACCAAGACTAACTCAGAGGCTGTCTGAGAGACTGTAGACATGTAGTGAAGTAGATGAATATTCACTCATTTCTGATTATTAGTAATCATAACAAGTGACCTAAGTGAGACCCAGCCTTTCTACGAAACTCATCCATAGTTCCTGAAAAAAATAAGTTAGCTGGTAGCCAGCTGAATCAGAGAAAGCAAGGAAAGAAGAAAGTGAAAGAAATTACTGAAGAATGACAAAAAGGAAACTAGACTTACATTATATCTGTAAACTCAGTAGAATTTTACTACTGGAAATATTGACTAGGATGGGATTTAAAAGCTTCATGCAGTGTGCAAAATTTGATCAGAGTGGCTCAGCTGGGAAGATTTCTCAGTAGATTTCAACCAGAAAATGAGATGCATTTTTCTCCTCAAACAAATAATGCTAAGACAGCATAACTGAGCTGAGAAATAGGATATGATTAAGTTCTCTGGAAGTCAAGTATAGGAAGTCCAAATTGCAGAAATCTGATTCTGCCTGAGCATAAATTTTTTTTTTTAAGCAGGTCAACAGTTTTTAATGTACAGAAGAAAAATGAAACAGAATTGCTATGCATTAACTGCAAACTAAGCTGTAGATCGTCTTACAAAGCCACTTCTCATAGGCAACTGTCCTTATGGCATAACTTGAATCTATTGTATTTCACTCAAACAGTAAGTCAGTAAATGAGCTTCAGAGAGAAATTATCCTTAACTATATAAGCTTCCCCACTTTTGAAAGCCAGAGATGGTACTGAGTTACAGTACTGAGGTATTGCCCCTATAAAGAGCTCTGAAGTAGTAGGTGAAAAGTTCAATGCCAAAAGCAGTATTTCTCTTAGATATGTTTTTTAAAACAAGATAAATGCATTTCAGTATTTGATTCAATTAACTGATTATACACAGGTAGTTACAGGAAAAGAAGTATACTGCATATATATGACTATGTATATTCACATCTATATGAATAAAGTCACAGCCCAAGCAACAGTTTGGCTGTTGAAGAGGCTCACTGGCAGTTCAGTATGTAATAATTATAAGAATGATATAATGCATACTCAAAGTCTTACAGAGATGAGCTGGGACTCCTGAGGTAATAAGAGCCAAGAGAGAAGCACCAGTGTACCTCAAAGGAATTAAGGGTCTGGTTGAAGGAGGAGATTCTGCCCTTCTACTCTAGTTCCATGAGACCCCAGCTGAAGCACTGCTTTCAGCTCGGAGGCTCATAACATAAGAAGGATGTGGGCCTGCTGGAGCAAGTCCAGAGCAGGGGCATGAAGATGATGAGAGGGCTGGATCACCTTTCCTTTGAAGACAGGCTGAGAGAGTCAGGGTTGTTCAGCCTGGAGAAGAGATGGCTCCAGGGAGATCTTATTGTGGCCTTTCAGTACTTAAAGGGGGCTTGTAAGAAAGATGGTGACAAACTTTTTGGCAGAGCCTGTTGTGATAGGACAAGAAGCAATGGTTTTAAACTAAAAGAGAGGAGATTCAGATCACATATAATGAAATTTTATACAATGAGGTTGGTGAAACACTGGAACAGGTTGCTCAGAGAGGTAAGTGGCCCAGTTCTTGCAAACATTCAAGGCCAGGCTGGATAGGGCTCTGAGAAACCTGATCTAGTGGAAGGTGCTCCTTCTCATGGCAAGAGGGTTGGACTAGATGACCTTTAAAGGTCTCTTTCAACCCAAACTCTTCTATGATCTTATGATAAATAGCAAGCCAAGAAAATCTACCCAAAATACTCAAAGGAAAAATTAAGACAGCTAAAAATAAGCAATTTGTGAGCCAAAAACTGTTTGTGGTATGACAGAAGTGGTTATGCAACTATAAACAAAACTATTAACATAAGAGGCCTACATATAAAGGAAAGTTATGGTAACCTTTAAACATGTGGTGCTCACTCACTTCTTCCTGTGCAATTTGAACACTGGCTGGGTAACAGAGCTTTTGTGTAACTGGTAGTTCAGAGGCTGCATTCCAAATTACAGACTGGACTTGATAGAAATCCATTCTAATGAACTTGGTAAACTTTGAGATATAGGCATGTTTGCTAAAAATGACTGCAAATAGCAGGGGAAAGCAGTCTTCCACCAGAGTATCAACATTTACATTAGCGCTGATTTCAGCAACCAGCTGATGCATTTTAGAGAGGGGTTACCCAAGGCATTCGCCTGAATCTTTTTGCTCTTTAGAGAAAGCAAATCTGGCATCCAGCTTTGTATGTTCTGCCCATCTCTATTACATGTTCTGAAACCAGAAGGAAATACTGGTTTGCTTCATAGTAATGACAGACAAAATATGGAAGAATTGTGATTAACTAGAGGATATGTAGGACATGGCTCAGAACTGTATTGCTCCCATTATCATGCTGTGAACATGAAGTGTTCTGCTCCATAGACAGCAATGCCAGAAAAGACTGCAGTGCAATCATTTATTCAGTTATAATCATCTGACATATTGATCAGAAGAAAGGCATTACTAAACATTCAATTTACATGGTCAAATTCTTACCTACATCCAATAGGGTCACAATTGGTGTCCCTGTGGCTATGTTATAGACCCAGGTAGACAGTTAGCCAGTTCAGAAAAGTGAGATGTAGCAAGATCTTGAGTCAGCCACAAAGATGTGGAGATCATAGAATCATAGAATAGTTAGGGTTAGAAAGTACCTTAAGATCATCTAGTTCCAACCCCCCTGCCATGGGCAGAGACACCTCACACTAAACCATGTCACCCAAGGCTCTGTCCAACCTGGCCTTGAACGCCGCCAGGGACGGAGCATTCACAGCTTTCCTTGGGAAGCCCATTCCTGTGCCTCACCACCCTTACAGTAAAGAACTTCTTGCTTATATCCAATCTAAACTTCCCCTGTTTAAGTTTGAACCCATTACCCCTTGGCCTATCACTACAGTCCCTAATGAAGAGTCCATCCCCAGCATCCTTATAGGCCCCCTTTAGGTAGTGGAAAGCTGCTTTAAGGTCTTCACACACCCTTCTCTTCTCCAGGATGAACAGCCCAAACTTTCTCAGCCTATCTTCATACGGGAGGTGCTCCAGTCCCCTGATCATCCTCGTGGCCCTCCTCTGGACTTGTTCCAACAGTTCCATGTCCTTTTTAGATCATTTCTTGCCTCAATTTTACTAAAGTAAATAAGCATAAAACTCAGTGACCTTGAAAATAATGTATTTTGTGCCCATAAAGTAGGAAAATTGTGTTAACAAAGCAGAAGAAACTTGGTGAAAAACCCAGGACAGAAAAAAAAAGAAGAAAAAAAAAAAGGAGGTTAAAAAAAAAAACCAACCCACCAACCATTAGGGGAAATTTTAGTTACAAGTGTAGATTCAGAGATCTGGTTTTGGCATATTCACTCTCACAACCTTGTATTTCTCTTGCAGTACAAGGAGAGTTAACACTAGAAAAACTGACACTAAAAGAGTACTGTTATCCAATCAACATGGACAGGCGTTGGTGGTTTAATTTCTGAGATGTTTAAAGTCCACTTCATGGAAATTTATGTTTTCAATGTTTTGCCATTCTCGCAATCTCATCTGGAAGATTTTGAAGTGTTTTGCCACTATTTATAATAAATGTGGAGGTGGAAAGTATTATTTCTGGTTTTGAGTGCAAAACTGACAGAGAGAAGCTGAAATCACTTGGCAAACAAGCTAGGAACAACAGACAAAAGCATATGTTAAACATCTTGTAGCTTAGAGTCCAACTCAGTGCTGAAGCCAGTAAAGCATTTTTGACAATGGAAAGTGCAGTAATTGATTCAGTCACATGGATCTTACTTCCTCTAGATAATTCATGATCATGAATGCCATTACCACATTGCTTCAACATGGTTATGAAGATAAGATGAATAAAACCAGATGAAATAGGCACTAAGATTCCTTATGCCACTTTCATATTCTATTCAGACTTTTATTCTGCCACCACTCAGTGCCTTCTGAATATGAAATATTCTCAGTAAGAAAAGACAAAATTTCTATACCAAGTTCTCAAAAGAAGTGTGGAACGTCTGGCGTAAAAATACACATGCATTCCTACCCAGGCTTATACCATACTCTCAGATGTTTGCCTCTAGAAGTATCTTGCTGTGACACTCACCTCTGTTTTAGAAGCTGTTTGTTGTCCTCAGTGTTTACACTGTCAGCATGGTCCCGCTTGAAAACTTCAAAAGCTTCTTGACATCCAAGCGACATATTTTCTCCTGCCCCAGGAAAAAAAAAAGGGAACTACTTCAGAACCATCAAAAGACAGACAATTTGCATTTATTTAAGCTTTATATGGTGTAAGATAGTGTTTACAATGAAGGCTGGTAACAAGAACTAGCACTCAGGGTTCAATAACCAGTAAAAGTTTAAAAATCTTTATTCAAAATACAGTAGAAAAATTTGCTGTCTGTTTCAGTCAAAAGAATCGGCACATCTGTTGGTAATTTTAAAATTTTGAGTTGAAAATAGAACCACCAGGAATGTGTGAATGGCAAAGCATGCAGAAATGCTCCACCTTTTTTGAATAAGAAAATCAAAGAAAGATACAATGCAGTCTTTACACTGCTCTGTGATCCAAAGGAGCAAGGGGGTTTAAGAAAATATATTTTTCTGTGGTGATGACCTGAGAATTTAATGTTCATGCTTCTCACTTGCCTTGAATTAAAACAGGCAGCTTTGCAAGCAGAATTTTATAGCACATTAATCCCAACACTAGCACTAATTTTAATATGCAGTCTGAATTGACCCTCTAGAATTGCTTTTGTTGCAGAAGAAGTTTGTATTAAGTGCAGAAAGCCTGGATGAAAGTCATGGCTGAGCCTAAAATAAACAATTAAATGCCCTTACTCATATGTAACTCTCCAATGTAAAGTATTTAGCCCTTCTGGTAATGTGCTGCCTTTGATAGTAGAAGCGAAAACAGTATAAGTAAGTTTGGAAAACGAAACTATTACAGTGATCATTGCTTTTGCCTGGCAGAAATGCATCAACCAAAATTAAAGGTAATCTGATAATCATTTTCCAGTGCTACATTAAGAGGCAGCAGATTTGTACAGCCAAACAAAGCACACAAAAATAGATGCCCCGAACTCTCAGGAAGGGGAAATTTTCTGGCTTATGCAGTCCATTTTAAGAAAATACAGAAATATAAGAAGTAGCAAACAATCACATTCTGAAAATAGTATCTAAGGAAAGGAGCTTAAAAAGGACTATTAAGATTGCATTTCAGCATAATATGAGCATAAAACAGCTATAGGAGAACATTGCAGTGTGTGGACAATGACAGAGATACTTAGGATGATTATGGAATACAGAAATATTAATACTAGTAAAAGACTGCAAGAAACACTGGAAACTTAATGGACTGGTTGTGTTTTCCTTCTGCTCAGTAATGAAGATTATTCCTTCTCCATAGATTATGTATCTTCAATCATGCCACTTACATTTCTTAAATAATCTCTAATTTTTATAGCAGCTTCAGCTTCTTTCAAATGGCCTCCAAGTGCAAAGATGTACTAGCATTATTGGCATACTGCTTTTCTTGGATCCAATTCAGACAAATAAGCCATATGTTTTTTTAAAACAAGGTGCTATTGAATTTCTGTTTATGTCTACCTATTTCTGTAAATTGAAACCTATGTATAGCAATACATACATGACATAAACAAGATCAAAACTGAGAGAAGAAACCATTGATGATAACACATTTTTGGCAAGGTAGCTGAACAGTTCAGCTAAAACTGCTAGACTTGTAGAAAACAATTTCTTTTACTCTTAAAGGCCAAACAATTTCTCCTCTCCTTCTCTAGTACTGTGATGTAGTGTTACAAAATAAATATTTGAAAATTCTTATCTAAGGAAAAATCATCATATCCTACAGGATGAGAACCACGAAACATGTCATCAAGTCATGACAATGTGAACTGCAATAATCACTACCATAAAAATAACTCAGATCCCTGGCAAAAAGATAAGACTTTCTTATAATCACATTCATGAAAATTCAGTTGACAGGGTTGCATTAAAAATTGATAAAATTTGTATAAAATTAGTTTTAATTATACCTTTCCTACTAGGTTGTGTAGATTGGCTTTAATACTAAAACACTCACAAATATGCCCAATTCATAAAGTGAAATCTACAGTAGAGCCATCATTAGTTACACCAAATTCAAACAGCTCCTTCTTGGGAGAACTTGGCTTGATCCACATTCTGAATTAGAATGTTTAAGAATGTTCTCATTAAAGGTTTGATTTCTGTCTTATTCCCATCCAGTGCCCTCCACCAACTTCCACATCAAGAAAAAAGTTATGGTTCAATAGGATCCTTTCATAAAATGTGAAAATTACAGCTGCCCCACTGAGACTGGGTAAATCAGAAAGCAGAATGACAGATGGCTCACAAGCTCTGGAACAGAACAACAAGATCAGAAATGACCAAGAGATAGAAAGCTTGATGTAATATTGATAATGGACTAAACTCTTAAAATTGATGTAACTTCAAAATACACTGAAGTAAGGCTTTTGGATGTGGCTGATTACTTTCTGACATGATAAGAAAAGATCAAAATACACCTACAGCTGGTAGAAGCCTTTATTTCAGCAAAGCCCCTGGCAGATATTAAACACCCTATTCTATCAGTAACTAAATTAGAGATCATTTATTCTATCCTGTTACATATACAAATGCTATTTCCAGCTACCTTAGGCAACAACTGTTTAGTGCCTCACCAACTTTAATTAAGAAAATAAGTTAAAGGAACATATAGAGTATAGTGTGGCACTGGATGTTTAACTGTCAGTGGAGAAATTATAGGGTTGAATGCTATTTTTAAGTTAAATAGTACCCACTGGGATTACTCAAGGACTATATCTGAGTAGGTAGGAGCATGCAAGTGTATAAATTTAGACCTTATTTTGTTGTCATAAGTGATCAAACATGGTTGTACATACTTAAATGACCATACTGTTTTTTAAATGTATCCAACACCCACAAAACCTACTGCAGCTTGCGTTAGTGCACAGTTTACAAATACCAGACAATTTATAAGGACTTTATTTTAGCGTTTTTACATAAAGATTTCAAGAGTGCTCAAACTGTAAATAACACTCCCAGAGCACTAAGTCTGGCCACCTTCTTCTTTTTTCATTTTTTTGTTGAAAAAGGGTTTATTGCTCACAGGGAGAAGACCTCATAAACTTTAATGTGTAAAACCCATAGAAAATATTCACATGCTCTTAAGACTGGAAAAATCTGTCAAACAACAGCATGAAATTGTTATCTTCTCTGTTAGAAAACAGGATCACACTGCCTCCTTGCAACCCTGCCTTGAAACCAGGTTTGGTCCTGGTATGGGAGCCCCAAGGGGGTTCCAGCAGCCCTTATGCCAGAGGCTGACAGTTTAAACTGCAAAAGGATGGGAAACAACGCACAAGGAGAGAAGGATTAAGGTTGCAAGTCGAGCTGTTCTGAGGGAGGAACATTAAGACTGTTAACAAAAGCAAACTCTTGAGAACAGCTGTTCAGACCATGTATTGTGATGAGAAAGGCACCTGCACACATTTTCACTTTGCAGAAACTACATTTTCACAGCAAAAGACTCTGTTTCCATTCCTACCAAGTGCTCCATAAGACAAGAATTTTCAGCATTCACTAAATGATAATTTTGCCACTAAAATTGATAGGAGAAAAAAGTCCCCTTGGCTCAAGGACAGCCCTCATTCAATAGAGGGCTGTCTGAAAAATTCCAGTGTAGTAGGTAGTGTGAATTGTGAATCTTCATGCTTACAAAAGACTGTCATCAAGTCATTACAATGTGAACTGGAATAATCATTGCCATAAAAATAGCTCAAATATTAACAAATACGAACAAAGGAACTGTGAACACTTCCAAATGAAACTAAATACAAATTATCTGTGAAGTCTTCGCAATAGAAATAAGGTATTAGAAGTGTTTGCATGTAAGCATCATTTATACCTCTCTACTAGGATCCCTCAAGATATCAAGAGTCATCTGCCCAGGATGGAAAAGAGCAGATGTAACAGAGTTTGGGAATAATGAATCAACAGAGAATAAATACTCAAAAGTAGGAAAACAAACAAAAAAACAATATAAAAGAAATACTTCCCCGCTGTAAAGCTCAGCTAAATTCTTCATTAAAAGCATGTATATTACGTATGGCTACCTTCTTTAGACTGCAATTCAAAAATGGGAAAGACATAAAACAAGGTTACTCGTTGTACCCCTGCAGTGTTGAGCTGTAAAATAAAGTCTTTGAAAAGTTAAAAGCCTGTCCTGGTTTCAGCAGTAGCAGTCATTTTTCTCCTTCTTAGTACCTGGTGCAGTGCTGTGGTTTTGACTTTCGGCCTGGGAACAG
>WYDI02030586.1:0-19609 GCA_009867235.2 Psittacus erithacus
GAATGGGTTGCCCAGGGAAGTTGTGAATGCTCCATCCCTGGTGGTGTTCAAGGCCAAGTTGGACAGAGCCTTGGGTGACACGGTTTAGTGTGAGGTGTCCCTGCCCGTGGCAGGGGGGTTGGAACTAGATGATCTTTAGGTCCTTTCCAGCCATAACTATTCTATGATTCTATGATTCTATGGAAAAAATGAATGGTCTTCCAAAGTCTCATGCCTCCATCTAAACTACTCATGGGCAAGAAAGCAGGAGGCATCCAGACACTCAGAAACAATTGCCTTCTCACTGGCTTCTAGGCAAGCAAATCCTGAGAATGAAATATTGGACAGTCATTATGTTAGATATATTTTTAAATTAAGAGCTACAAAAAACATTGCCCTGATTATAAAATTAAGTGATTGAATTACTACTGTTGGCAGTGTATTTTTGGACTTCGTAAAATACACTGAGAATAAGCACATTTAACCTCCTCTAAAGCTGAATTTCCCAGTGCATTATAAAATGATAGAAGATAGTAATGCCTGGCTGTGTTCATGTTCACTATCACAGCGAAGTACTAGTGAGAGGTACTTTCCTACTCAAAGACAAAACCACCGTATGGGTTCCATGAGGAACTATTTCCAGGCTTCTCACTGAGCAAAGCTCACTGGTGAGCAGACCTTACCTAACCTGTCTAGACTAGGGTGTAACCTGGAGGCAAAGACTTGTATCTGTCCACTTTTGCCACTGCCCCAGTACCTGGGCAGGAGGCTCACTGTTTTTGTGCATCCCGAGCTAGCACATAGCGCAGCATGATGCAGATCCTCTCCTGACAGGCCACTATGAATGCATCCAACATGCCCTGGGCTTTCTCCACTAGCATCCCGTTGAAATGCTGGTCAGATTAAAAAACCTGGTTCCCTCTGTAAAGTTGATCAGTCATCAGATTCAGCATCTCAAAGTGCAGCTGAGGCTTTCTGTAAGTATATCTCCTCTCCTAACTCAATGACATTTCCTTCATAAGGATGAAGATGCGGCACATTTCTTCCATCTTTCATTCACAACCAACAGACAGCAACCTAGGCCTTCAAAAATCATTTGCTTAACAATTTTCTACCAAAGTACTGTACAAAGAAGGTAGTCAAAACGAAACAAGGAAAGCATCTGAATACTGTGGTAGTGATGGATGATGTAAGGACTTTGAAAAACTAGGATATTAAGACCTAGTATATACTAAAAAAAAATGAAGGGATGAAACTTCAGGTTCACATAGTTCAATTAAAGCTTCTTCCGAAGTACAACGGACCAAATCTGTTGAGCATGTATTTCCTTTTAACTTTATAACTTAAAGCATAACCTTAAAATTAGCCACAAATTTAATTACTTCGCTCAGGCAGAACCCTTGAGAGCTGTTCAACCAAACATGAAGTGTAAAACAGAGTTTAATAGACACATTTTCAGGCTCTCTTAATTGTCTTTGCTATAATTCAGTTTTCCCTTAATAACATGCAATGACATTTTCACATCAACACTAGATTCTATAGCTTTCAAGAAAAGCAGAGATGAGCAACAAAATACCTTAAAAGCCACTGTCCTGTTCAAAGGAAGATGTAGTTTGCAGGCAGAGTTATTTTTATCGTTATCACCATCATCATAATTGTTATTTTTTTTAACTAGTCAGCAGATATAGTTAGAAGAAAAACCTTTCAGGCATACATTCGCTTTGCCTCAAACTATCATTACCAACTCAAGGACAGAGACACTGCAATTCATTACAGAAGAAATATTGAATGGTGACAGGAGTGTCTTGGAGAAGCCAAGGCCACTTGTAAAGACAGCACAAAGAAAAGTGCCAGGAGAGACAGAGGAGCAAGGCAGAATTTACCCCTGTCTCTGGCTGTTAAAAGCTGCATCTTGAAGCTAAAGCAGATGCAGCAAGTTTGGTGTTCATCAGCTTTGCTTGGTGTTTGGGGGCAGAGCGTGTAAAAGCAAAGTCCTGCCTTGAAATACTGGGATGATCAAATCATAGTTATTTGTAACCAGATCTTGTCCTCCATTTCCAAGTGCCCCTTTTCCCCACAGCCAACACCAAGCCTGGGGAGATTGGAGGCAACCCTGATCATAGGGTGAGTGAGGGGCAGGCATTACAGTGGACATCCAGAGGCAATGTGCGTGAATCTAGGGGCTGCAAACCCCCAGCACGCGCTGGGATGCAGTGTATCAGGGCACTAACTGCTCCAACCCTGACAGGCACATCTCCCCAGTGCAGCACAGCCTCCCCAGAGCCACAGCCACAGCAGTCCCTCACTGGCCTGATCCTGCCTCTCAACAGCAGCTAGTACTACACACAGGATTTTGCAGCTGCAGCTTTTAAGGCCAGTGTAGACTGTGGCAGGCATATCAGTTGTTATATTCAAGTCCTCACTAAAGTCATAATATTACTAATAATCTCACAGATTATTGAATATTAGCTTGTTCTGTATCACCTTCCCCACTTTAGTCCCCAAAAGGCAGAATATAAGGAAGAATACTAAAAATACATAATAGAGACAAAACATAAGGTGAAAAAAAAAGTCCCTCCCACAAACTGATGCTCCTCTGTATATATGCCTTCATTTATCCTTGTGTATTTGTGTGCTAGTAATAGTTAACGCCCAGCCCAGATTTCCCTTGTGTCTTAAATATTTCTATTCTTTTCTCAGTTAGAGATGCCAAGGTTCACAAAATCAGAGTTCTCTACAATTAACTACCGTATGAGCACAAGCCACTGTACTGCTTTTTTCACTGCACCGCCCAGTTCTCCCCAGCAAAGCAGTGATCACTAAGGTAAAGCAGAAAAGAGACTCCAAATACTGCACACATGTGCTTGTCCATCTATGTGTACAAGAGGTGATAAGAACTGTGCTCAGCTTACTCTGTGGATGGACAAAGAGAGAAGTTCAGAACAGGACCTTGACAAAGTCATGTTCAGTGGTGGGTTCCTAAGAGAACCCCAAGAACATCTGCTGCCTGGCACATCTATCATCAGCTCAGTCTTTTAGCCAGAACACTTCTTTGCTGTCTTTGAATGCAGCAACTCTGCTCTGCTTGGCACAACTTTTATGAGGTGCCTTCAGACAGCCCAGGTGAGCCCTTCTTGGGCTGCTTCTGCCTGAGGGTGCTGAGTGCATACACGGTTTTTGAGGTTTGGGCAAAATCTCTCAGGGACTTTATTGTACTCTGTTTGCCTCACTGAGGTTATGAAGACCTGTCTGGTCTCTTCATTCATGTGAGGAAATAGCTGCCTGCAAAAAAAATCCTCTCACACGCTTAACAGCTGTAACCTCAAGCTTAGAGATTGTTTCCTGCTTCTTTTGTGCATACTTACTTTTTCTTTAAGATAGCATATTTGTCACAGCCAGCTCTAGTGTTCCATAGGCAAGGATAAAACAACCCACTTCTGTTTCAATTTTTGCAGTATTCTAGCTGCTTGAAGGGATAAGGATATGCACTGGGTAACTACAGTCTTCAGGCTGGAGAAGAGGAGGCTCCAGGGAGACCTTGTAGCAGCCTTGCAGTACTTAAAGGGGGCCTACAAGAAAGCTGGAGAGGGACTTTTTCCAAGGGCATGTAGGGACAGGACCAAGAGGAATGACTTTAAGCTGAAAGGATAGATTTAGATTACCTATTAGGAGGAAATTCTTTACTGTGAAAATGGTGAGGCGCTGGAACAAGTTTCCCAGAGAAGCTGTGGCTGCCTCTTCCCTGGCAGTGTTCAAGGCCAGGCTGGATGAGGCTTTGAGCAGCCTGGTCTGCAGGTGTCCCTGCCCATGGCAGGGGGGGTTGGAACTAGATGGTCATTAAGGTTCCTTCCATCCCAAACCATTCTATAATTCCATTATATACATGCACGGGAGTGCAGTTAAACTGAATTATTAAAATATATGCTGATGACTTAATCAGATAAAAAGAAACTTCTCCAGCTCCATTGAAGTCAAGGGAGACACCAATTCATAATTTCTCATAGCATCCAAGGACATATCACATCATACATTTGCAAGTTTCCACTGCTGTGCAATGACACTGGATATCAGTTGAGGTTCTCTTCCTGACTTTCCCAATCTTGAACAGAATAAGATGTAAATGACCATCATTCAAGTCAAGAAGTCGTAGAGGATATTTAGACATCAGGAAATTCAGGTTAAACCGAGGCCATATTCCTGTCCTCATATACTTGCTGTAGCACTTAGATTCTAGCCAGTCTCTACCGTCAAGTCTATGCCTTACATGGTCTTTTGCAGAAAAGGTATTCAAACAAAATCCCAAACTGGCATATTTTTCACTAGTCTCCCCAACTGGTAAGATGAAACTTAATTTGCACTAGTTAATCTAAAGTGATGGGAGCCTGAAATTAACTTCACACTGTAATTTAGAACCTGATAGTGTTTTGTGTCTAACCCATACGTTAGATATTGAGAGCTATATTCAGACTTCTTCTTTTAGTCACCTAAGTATAGCATTGCAGCACCCAAAATTCAGGCTTCTCACCCCACCGTGATGATTCAGACTATCTAAATTAGATGCTTATATGATCTTGGAAAAACAGAGTCATGTGCTTCTAAAAGCCTTCAGTGGGCAGTTCAGTAAACCTAGACTGAGGGTGCAGAGTCTGCACTTGTAAGATGATTCACTGGCTCTACAGTGTAAGCCTTACAATTCAAAATGCTGCTTCTTTTTGGTCTCTTGTATTGGCCAGTTTAATTGCCAGAAGAGGACACTGGGTCTGCCAGTCCTGCTTTAGCGTGATTCCAGGACTCCCACTGATATAGGAATGTTTTTCTCTAAGCAAGACATTGGCTGTACATTCTTTTGTTGCTAGTGGTAGGGGCTGCAGTCCCATGTCATGCAATCTGTCAGCCAGGGCATCCAGTGAGCATCTGTCTTGGCTGTACTGGATATTTGGTATTGGGTGACCTGGGCATTGAATCTGCAAGAGTTATTTCACCTGCTTTTTTCACTTGCTGACTGAGGGCCAGGTCCATGCCCACCAGCCACCTTGGATTCCCTTCCACTGACTTCATGGAGCACACTCCAGGAGTCTGCCAACACTGCTGAGTCCTGGTTGATATGCACCCTTTCCTTTCCGTCTTCAGATTCAATCTGGGTTCCGGTTTTTTACACCAGTTTGAGGAAAACACAATTATTTGGCTGTTATACTCAAAGCATAACGTTTTGTCCAGTTCTGATTATCATCAGGGCCTGACTGCTACACAGATCCCCAGCTTTGGATTGACCAGGGCCTCAGTAAGGCTATTCAGCTCTTTTTGTCAAGACTTACACTTAGCTTTATAAACAAAGTTCAGTCCCATCAACTCCAGTGCTGCAAGTGCTTAACTAACAGGAATGGAGATAAACACACGCTTAAATCCTTTGCTAAATTAGTGTCCCAGAGACTAAGAGTTTTAAGACTCATGTTCATTGACTGCATGTGATTTTAAAGCATTGTAGGTTCTACTGAACTTTCTCATTAGAAAGCACAGCAGGCCATTCACTCTTAAGAGCACTGTTTATTTCATTTCATTATATCAGAATGCAGTTTTATTTTTTCAGTTAGTCCGAGAAATTGAGCCTGAACCTTTATACTGACTCTACTCAGCTTTCTCCATCTATGAAATCAGCAGCTTTCCATTTGCTTCAGGGGTAAATAAACCACTAAACTCAAACCAGGAGTGAAATTTTTGAAATTAGAAACCTTCCCAGGCCTTAGCTGAGCCAGTTTGTCTTCACGCTCCTGGCCATTGGGTGGGAAGTGGTGTGCAATATCCTGAGCTGTCCAAGGTATTTCAGGACTGCAGCAACCTGAGCAGAATGCAGTGGCTAACATGCCTACTTAGCCATTCCTAATTGAATATGCAAATTGAAAAACCTACATTAACATCTCAGAAATGTGTGATTCTGTACCCACTAGTGTTTATTTGCAGTTTGAACAGTTTGTTTCTGGAAGAAGAAGAAGAAGGCAAAAAAAAGCTTTCAAGTTTGTCCATTACATTATTCTACCAGCTGTCACCTTATTAAAAAGTCTGCAGTTATTAATAAAACTACTTTAAACTACTCACCAGAAATTGCAAATTTAAGAACAAACTCCCTTCCCCCAAGGCTTCCTTGGAAAGGTTCTCAGATTCACTGACAACCTCAAATATATATCTCTCATTTTGCCAATACTCCTGCATGCAGTACAGCAGAACCTAACAACGACATGAATGCAGATTTTCAGATCTGAAGGTGAGGGGGAACAGGATGGATTTTTTTCTGTGACAAAAACTGCTAAAATGTTGTACAGAAATTCTGATAAAAGCTGAAATTCTAAGTAAACATTTGTCTTTTTGTGTATTTGTAAAAAAATGTAGCAAATTAAGACATAAATGAGGAAGAAATAGAGCACTTGATTTGTAGGAGATGGGACAAAAATGAAAGAGAATTGCAAAGCAGAAGATATAACCCTTTCTTGTGCACCATAGAGCAAAATATCAGATTGATCTGAAAATGTAATTTTAGGTCAACAGGAGTCAAGAAAGTAAGAATTTTTTATCAGCCTCCATCAACACAGTTCCTCAGTTGAAGAAAGAGACTTTTAATGGAAAAAGCCAAGCAGAAATCCTCTCTCACACATAGGAAAAAAACCCACAAAACTTAGAAATAAATTATCATGTTAAACTCATCAAATTTGCATCACACAAATAAATATTAATTATGTCATCAGGTTAATAAATTGATACAATTTAAGCCAATACTGGGCTTTTCTCAAAGCCCTTGCTTGTGTAGATTTTACTAACTCTGTACCTCTAGCTTATTGGGTTGCTGTCTAGAGCTCATCCAACAGGAACTGGCACGGTTTGTGTCCATTTGTTCCAAGCAGGAAACAAAAATGAAACTACTGCTGGATTTGAGCCACAGTATCTCAAGTGGGGGGGTGGGGGGAAATGAGGTAAACATCAAACTGAGACCCAGAACATAAGTGTTGTGGAAAGCCTGAAAATGGGGAAAGATGACAAATTTTCACTTCACTTCAGCAAGAAGGAGGGGGAGAACCTGCTATGCTTCTCCTATTTCTGAACTGGGAAAGGAGATAGCTGCGATCATAGTCACTGCGATTATCTCCATTAAAACAAAACAAAACAAAAAGCAATAAAACCTCAACCTTTTCTTTCAGGTAGAAAGACAGAAAAAAAGAAAGAAAAGGAAACAAAAGGAGCTAGAGCAGGTCAGTTTTTTCGAGATGCCTCTGTGATTTCTGCCAGTAAAGAGAAAGAAACTTACTTCATCCAAAGTGAGCAGTTCAATCCTGTCTATATGGAAATACAAGCAATTACTAGTTCAATGACCAGCAGACAGGCCTGTCAAAGTTCCTGCTCATACGGACATACATGTTTTCCACTAGACAGTAACAAATTTTTTATCTGGGTTTTTTTTTCTTCAGCTTCTTGGTCATTCTTTCTTACTAAACTCATCAGAAAGTTCAAATTGTATTCAGCTAGTGCTGAACAGAATAAACAGTACTTCCAATCTTGCAAATGTTGACGGCATTCTTGTTCTGGGTGATCAGCCCTCTGTGTTGGTGCTTCCACCATGTTCTGTAAAGAAAAGTGGCACCACCAGACTGGCTTGAAAAAGAGGTCTTCTGCGTGAATAACCAAAGAGAAACAAAACCATTACATCCCTGAAGGCATGTCTCTGCCTATTTTGGAACCTCCCCCAAACTTGTCATCCCTCTATTAGCCCAATAGAACCATCCTACCATCCTTCTTCCAACCTTATGTCAGTCCAACTTCTTTGCTCTTAGTAAGTCAAATCAATTCTCATCAAAACTCACAGTGTATGGCTCTCAAACTGTAGCCCGTCTCATCACTCCAATTTATTTCAGAGCTTTATAAGCAATGAGTGCTCTGTGGTATGCTAATTTCAGTATACATACAAAAGACCAAGTCTGGCCTTTTCTGAGATTTTTACTGTCACTGGAACATGGGTAGGCAGGTGGAATAGCACTCTTTTTCCTCACACTCAATCCTGAAAATAACATTTGCAAGAAGCATTTAAGAGTAACCGCAAGGCTTGGAACAGAATGAAAGTTAATACAAATATATATTTTTAGAGTAATTTGATTTTTATAGTAATGATAATATTAAATATTTCTCATTTGTAGGGTCACCAGCATCTTCAGACTCTAACTCAGCCAACAAGGTTTCATTCAGTGATGGGTTCTGTCCTGTGGAATTTGAAAAAACTTCACTGTTCACATCTTCAGATGTTGCAAATGCTTGTCTTGACGCACCGAAAATGTTTGAGATTAATTAACTCTATCTTCTTTATGTGGTAATTCTTCTTGTTTGTCTCTAACAGCTCTCTTCAATTTTAAAGATTGTCTAATAAATGTACAGAGTGGTGCCTGACAACCGTTAATCACTAATTGCTCATTTGCAGAATAGTACAACAACATTCAAATTTAATCAAACCAGAAGGTGGAAGAGGTGACAAGAAAATACAACAACAAAAGAACAAAGAGTGAAAAAATAAAATTAGCTCACCTGTTATGCAGAGAACCACACTGTGAGATGCCTTCTCCACATGATATGGTGTTGGAGCTGAGTGCCCCAGCAGGCCTGACAGCCAGCCTCGGACAGGCACCCCACCCAACAGGCACAGGAGCCCCAACTCATCTCATCTTGGAGAAGTCACTGTCTGCCCCAGCAATGCTACTGTGAGTCCCCTAGGTCCTGCCTCCTGGAGTGGACCTCAGGCCTACGCTGTGTTATTTCATAGAATCGTAGAATAGTTAGGGTTGGAAAGGACCTTAAGATCACCTCCTGGATGGATCCTTAGGACAGATACTGCAGTTTGTCCCCCACTCTGTTTCTAGCACTAGGGTCACATTGGACCTACAGGAGCAGGCAGTCCCTGCTGTGCTCTGACAGACTTCTAGACTTGAATGAGCCAACACTGAGCTGCACACCTTTAATGACCAGATCTATCTGAAAGCCATGAAAAATTACTTTGTTTCTTTTGCCCTGTTAGCCTTTTATAACATTCTGAAACATAGCAGCACCAGGATATTTTCCTTGCTGCATTTTACATTATTCAGCATCTTGTTTGTAGCTATGGACTGAAATTCAGGTGCAATGTCTGTAGTAAAGAATTCTTCCAAGTATGCAATATTTGGACTTAAGGCTCACACGAAAGCTGCAACAGTAAAAAAAAAATAAAAACTAGAAAGAAGAGAAAGATCCTCTCAAAACTCTGCAGAACAAGGCATTTGAAAAGTTCCTTCCAAAACCGCCTACTTCAACAGGTTCTGTGTCTCCAGAACTTCTCAGAATATATTTTCCAGCTACCTCTCCTTGTTCTCCAGCCCACTTGCTCTTTCAGCCTCCTTCATTGCCTCCAGCATGTTCACATGCCCCTGCTCAGAATGGGCAGCTTGTAGGTCTCTACAGTTAGTGGCCCAGAGTAAGGTGTCATTCACACTCACGGTGAGTCCCAGAGCAGGGTTGCCATGAAGCTCTGGAAGATGCAGAAAGGAGACTGTTATGCCTTGCTTGTTCCTTTGTAATCCTTTGCAGTCTCTGCTAAGAGCAGCATCTTGAAATGTGAAACAACGTAGGAATTTGTTTACTGTTCTGTTTTCATCACTCACCTAAGTTGCGTAGAGCCTATAGAAATAAAAGGAATATTTGGGCTGTTGCAACTTTAGACTAAAATGTTTATGAAAAAAAAAAAAACCCTAGATTTTTAGTGTAATGTCACCACGTGCTGCTTTTGGCTGGACTACAAGTAATTCTCATCACAGTATTTGGTATGGGGCTATGTTTTGGATTTGTGTTGGAAACAGCGTTGATAATTCAGGGATGTTTCAGTCACTGTTGAGCAATGTTGGTAGAGGTTGAAGGCCTTTTCTGCTCCTTACACCACCCCATCAGTGAGTCGGCTGGGGGTGCACAAGAAGTTGGGAGGGGACACAGTCAGGACAGCTGACCCCAACTGACTCAAGGGATATCCCACGATATATGGGGTCATGCTTAGCATATAAAGCTGCGGAAAGATGAAGGAAGGGGAGGACTTTCAGAGTGATGGCTTTTGTCTTCCCAGGTACCCATCATGCGTGATGGAGCTCTGTTTTCCTAGAGATTTCTGAACACCTCCCTGCCCATGGGATGTGATGAATGAATTCCTTGGTTTGCTTTGCTTGCACAAGTGGCTTTTCTTTACTTATTAAACTGTCTTTATCTCAACCCAAGAGTTTCCTCAATTTTACTCTTCTGATTTGCTCCCCAATCCCACCAGGGTGGAGTGAGTGAGCAGCTGTGCGGAGTTTAGTCGCTGGTTGGAGTTAAACTACAAGGTGGTGCCAGCAAGATCTTGCATGGTAATGTCACAGCACTATTACAGGCAAAACCCACACAGTAAAGGCTATTAGCCTACAAACTCTTTACTCATGTGCACTGCTACTTTACTAGAAGTTAAGATTATAAAGAAAATCATGAATCAAAGAAAAGTATCTGTTTTCCTACTAAACCTTTTTAGTGGCACAGGATCTGGCACTCTCAAAAAACAAAATAATTAGGCTTTCAACAGAGTATAGGGAGTAGACCTTTTAATACACAGACTATCATTTATCATTTTCAAAATGGCAAATCTAAATTTAGGCTTTTAAGCTTGCATACATGGAATTTTCAAAAATAGTGGCATGGTATAAGAATCTCACCAAATTCGAAATATATTTCCTGATTAAAAAGTGCAGTTTGCTTAGCTCTCATGTCTTGCCAAAGTTATTAGAAAATGTTATCAGATATGAGATGGGTTTTTTAAGGATGTTTTATTCTTCACTGTCTTTTCATGGCAAGTATGAAAACAAACAGTAAATCAATATATATCAAAGATGAAATTCTATTACTTATTGCAAATCTAATAGAAGAGGTACAAGACAAAGAACATTGAAAAGTTACAGTTTTAAAGTATAATTGGAAACCTAGCTGTATACACTAAAAATGATTTTTCAAAAGTATACAGTTGCAGGCATGCAGATTCTACCTGACTGTAGGCAGTAGAAGAACAATCTCCTAAAATGTTTTCCTTTGTTCTAGGTACATTTTCTCTTTACTGATCCAAGACTAAGTCAGCCTAAATAAAAATATGTCTGTTATCAAAGCAAGCTCAAACGATACATTTTTAGGCATGTTGGTTATCATAAAAACTATTTCCATTCATTGAAAAAGTGGATGTCCAGCTAAACGAGGTATCTTCAAAAGAAGAATGAGATTCAGTGCTAATCATATCACTCTCATTAGCTGTTGGGAAGCAGCAACACACTCCCTGTGATCAGGAAATCCTGTTCTCCAAAAATGGATGCTGACATGGCAGGTATTGAGTCCATGCAGATCCAAATCTTACCTGCTTCTGAAGAACTGCGTAAATGCTCCGTGCTGGGACCACCCAGCTGGAATTTAGCTAGTTCATGACACATCCAATCTGTGCTGATAAAAGAAACCGTTCTAATTTGAGATGCTTACACAACAAGGGGGAATAGAAAATAGGCTGTAGAGAAGATACCTTTGATATATACCTTTGATAGAGAAGACATCTTGGATAGTCTTTAGATGGTTTCTTCATGAGGAAACCTTCCCTTTGTGAAAATAGTAAAGACATTTTGCAGCCTTCACAACCATAAAGACGTTATCAGAACAGAAATATTTACATTCTCATAGCAAACATAAGCAGTGAGTAATTTCTGGGGCTGGTGGGCTTAATTCTTCTCTGTTGTCAAACTGATTAGCCTCAAAGGATCTATTTGAATAAATATACCTCAAAGGTAACCACAGGAGTCTCAGCGTATTTGAAGAGGAGATAAAGACCCTAATTTTTTATTATTACTATTTTTCCATATATGTCATCATTTCTTTAATCTACACAGATAACATTTTCCTGCTTCCCAGTGGAATATACTGCAAACATTTCTTTTTAAGACCACTTGACTGTCTTTAAAGACTGACCAGCTAGGGAAGTCCTCAAGTATATTCATGTTTGAAAGCTGCATATTTAAAATTAAGAGTGTTACTATAGAGAAACTTCTCAATATTTTCTCCTTGATATAATTTTTTCACTGGGGAAATTCTTGAATGTTTCCTTCACAGTCTCAAACAAGAGTGCCCTGCCTCATTCTGTGCCTAATCCTGGCTAGCTTCTGTGAGAGGGTTACATCTAACTCATCTAATGTATAGATGTTAGGCTAGCTGTTCACATTCCCTCCAAAGTCAACAGAAAGCTAGGCAGTACTTAGCTTTGAGAAGGTAACTCATCCCATTCTCCTAGAAGTGTATCAGATACACTGGCTGAATCACCACCTGCACCTGACTCTGTGGGTAGCCTAGACAGCAGGACTCCATCAGGCACTGCAGTGTCTGACCTAGGTCTCCAGTGACAGATGAGATTATCTGTCATATCCTGCCTGAATGCCACCCCAGAAGGTCTCTGCCTATCCTACAGATTGCATTTCTTTACTGCCAGCATCGTGTGGATGCCCTAGATATCCTACAGTGTCTCAAACTGCGTTATATGTCTATACTTTGTGAACAGATCTTGAGGTTTCTGTCCCTTATTGTCTCCTTATTCCCAACCTCTAGACCATCTCATAAAGAGGCTTTCATACAGATTGCCTCCTTCTTCTTCATTTTTGCTAGCAACTATCACTTCTTTTAATTTTCTTGCAATCAGAAGCAGTGGTAGTGGTAATGTCATGGTCATGACTGACATCACTGCTTTTGTAGCTGTAGACAAAATGAAGTCATCATTGTCATTGTCTTATTTGTACTAATGACTAGAAACTTCACAACCTTGTTCCACTACTTTCAAGAAGCAGTACCTGGCCTGGAGAGCCCAAAATCTAAGCAGATAAGGAGACAGAAGGTAGGCAAAAAAAAAATAAAATTGAATGCAGACATCCATCCTCATGGCCACTGTCTTCATCATAACTTTCATTGAGGTAATTTCTCTTGAAAAGATAGCAAGGCTGCAGATGGCATTAACCATGATAATATACAGCCTCCAGCAGACACCCATACCACCAAAGCCCCTGCATGAGATTTCCAGCAGCAGGGGGAAATCTGTTGTTAGACCTGTCAGCTAGCGCTGGATCCACATACCCGTAGAGCATCACAGTTTAAGGTCAAACTGTGACAAGTTCTTTAAAAAATGAATCAATAAAGAAATGTCTACATGTATCCTAGAAATTCTTTAGCTATGGCAAGACTTAATACAGTTGACAAAATAAAATAATTGATCAATATTAGAAGATGTTAATAATGCAATACAGAGCTAAACATATCTTTCACCTGAGTATTTTTAATTTAGTGGCTTAATATTTTAGGAAACTAATTCGATATTCTTTGCTTTTGTTTTGTGGATCTGTCAGCATGTTTTAATCATTCAATTTGATTTTCCATTTTCCATCAATTTGGTCAGAGTAGCACTGCTCTAATATTTCAATAATCTAATCTGCTTTTTTGCTTGTGTGTGTGTTGATTTATAATTTATATTTAAAATTTGGTTTGGTCTTTGATAATTTAATCTGGTTCTTAAACAAGTAATATATGGTACTGGATTCAGATCTCTGTAAAAGGAGACAATAATCTTCCTCTCTTTTCAGTGATCATCTTTCAATCCTGTAAAAAATATTATGAAAATGAATAGGCTGAGGCAACCTTTTTATTCTGAATGAGGTTTCTGAACATCCATGTAGGGAAGAAGGATTCCTCCTGACAATTTGCTCACTCCTGCAAGGATTACAGAAGTACTTCCAGTGGTTCTTGGAGTCACAAGTCCTCAGCACCCTCACATACAATTGTTATCTTTCTCTATATTTTACTTGACATAAATGAACACACTTCCAAAAAACATCACTTACAAGCATAACAGAATCCCTGTATCAGAGCAATGATTTCAGAGCAATGGGAGATGATCTAGACAGCCAGTGAATTTAGTGGTGGCAGAGATTATTTAGCCTGCATACAAAGCTTCAGATAGCAGAATGTTGCACATTACAACATACAGTTTTCAGTGTTTTCATTTATTTTATGTCATAGGAAACTCCCTGTCTGGAAAATCTAATTATTTTTACTATACTGCTGATGGTTTTCATCTCAGTCCCATGACTTGTCCTATCAAGGATCCCTAGTTATCTCCCCTTGCTCACTTATGACTGCTTCTAGTTCAAGTACACCTGCCTAGACAACCTCTGTGGCTGCTGAGTCCTGATATAATCCACCAGGCTCCTTCCTCAGGCTCTTTCTCCAGTTTCTGTTGTTTTCTGACTAGTTTAATCTGTTCTCAGCAGTGGAAATAGGTTTTAGGTTCAGCAGCAGAGCCACTGAAACCAAAGCATGGACCCTGAAGAGCCTGCAGGCGTCTGAAGTTGTAGGTACAGGAAAGATCCTGCTCAGCTCAGCTCTCACCTGGAATATGCTCATGGACATGAAACTGCAAAAGGATACCTCCTGCTAAAAATCTATGTTCAAGTTCCGAGCACATGGGGCAAAGATTTACTTCAAGAAAAGATTATTGAAAGTTTCACTGCAGAGAAAAAACACGTGTTTTTTCCTTGAGCCTCTTATAGAAGAAAAATTAATTATTTGAGTTAAACTCTCCTCTCTCCTTCAAAATTATCCACCTAAGGCATATCACTTGTCTGGAAAGTTTCATCTAAGTGAAACTCAAGTTCAATGCACAGATAAGAATTTGATGCATGCTCTTTTATGGGAAGTATTAATCAACCTGAATAATATTGAAAAGTTCTTCCTCCACTAATAACACCAATTTACTTTTGGGTTGCATGAGGAGCTATACTTGCCCCAGCAGTCTGCCAGTGATACTAGGTTTTCATCAAGACCATACATATCCTTTATTTTTTTCAAACAAAGAAATAGCTGAAAAAGCCCTGTGAATGTTTCATTTGTTTACAGAAGAGGGTCTGTCTCCATAAATTGCCTGGCCATGTTACCTTTGTGAACCAACAATGTTCTGTATACTTGGATCCAAAAATGAAGCCTAGTGCCACCCTTCCTTCTGCATCTGTACAGTCATTATGTGCTACTTTATCATTATTTAAATGAGGAGAGATATATGAATTCATACTCTACATGTGTTACGATTAACAGTTTGTTACCTCCTGTATATAAGATAGTTTCTGCTGAAACATGTATCCATAATACAAATGGACTCGGAACAAACAGCACCTTTTACAAACCCAGTGAGATTAAATTGCAATACAAATTACCTAATAAAAACTTAATCAGTAATTCTATAAACTCAAACACCTAATAGGAAAGAAAAGAAAGAACAAAAGTGACTGCTACAAAGCCCTTCTGTGAAAAAAAATTAAAATAAATCAAACTATAGAAATACAAATCAAAATCACTGTAGAAAGGCAAGAAATGTTATTCCTTTAAATGCAAAGTACATGCATTTACTGCGGATTCACACTGCAGATTCACACATATCTATGTATTTTAATCAAAGGTAAAAACACCAATACCATAAACTGTAAGCAAAATGTAATTGTGAATAATAAATAACATTCATAGCTCAAGAGATGCATTAGGACACTTTCTGCATATTTGGCAGTCAATAGCTCCACATGGCATACTTTTTTAAGGCATCATTAGATAAATACCTTTCAAGAATCCTGACCCCTCTTTTTGAGAGTATAATTCACAAGGCTAAATGAAAAACAGTACCCAACAAATACTTAAATTCAGTGTTTGGATCCTTTCAGAAATACCTCTGTAGACTGAAGTAAATCACTCAGCACATAAGAAAATGTATTTACATTGCAAAATAATGATGGAAAGCACAAAATGAATGCTCTGACTGTAGTCTCAACCAATGCAAACATATGCAGTCTTTAACAACCATTCAGTTCTAAAGAAATACAAATAAATATTTTAATGGTCTGCTTTGCTACTGTCCTTCAAGGGGAACTCAACACATCTGTGGAGATACCTGCCCTTTGTCACCTCTTCTTCACAATAGTGCTCATACAGCCTCTCTTGGCTCCTCAAGCAGAATCTGGCCAACAATTTTGAAGACTTCATCCCTGCTCTCCTTGAGTGAAAGCCAAGGGGACGGGAATCTCTCCATGAACAGTGGTTTCAGCTCACCAGCAACTCAGTCCCTATCCCATTCTCCAGTGATGCCACTCTTCAGTTTTCAAATTACTGGGGCACATAAATCCCTGCTATTCAAAAAACTATTTCATCCTTTAGCTCCCTCTTCAGTCACAAAAGTTAAATAGAAGAGGGAAAGGCAGGTTGCTTCTTTGCTCCTCAAGATGTATACAAACCCAAACAACTAACAAGGGGTGTTACCATAGCTAAATAATGTGTGTGGAACATTATGAATGGGGTTGGAGAGTATAAACACAATTTGTTTGCATTCTCAGATATTCTCTCCTGAAGGCTTTTCAGGTTTGGATGCTACAAATGCCATATAATGCCACCATTCCAACAGACCCACTTGTTCTTTTTACAGGCCAGTCCAATCCCAAAATGTGAGATTCACATGAGGCCACAGGCTGCAAGATGGCAGTCACATATTGGGAGATCATATTTGCTGCATGAGCAAAGAAGGCCACAGGGTTTGGCTGCCAGTGGGGAGCATAAGGATGTATGGAGCACAGTGCCACAGCTGCTCCTGCACTTGTGCACCAAGCACAGTTGAGGAACAGACTGCAGAGCTGTCTGTCAAGAGTGTGTAGAGGGGAGCCCTGAGAGAAGGAAAGGTAACAGCAGCACCACTGATGCATGAGACACAGCATAGCAGTAGGCAAGTTTGTGGAGACAAGTGCTAAAAGATCTCATACTCACCAAAGGAGACTTTACAGGCCTGTTAAGACATCTGCTTAGTGCAGAGAATAGCAGAAGGTGCAACAAATCTGGGAGCTGTAGTGCAGTAGAGAGTTACAGATCAGGCAAGAAGTGCCACAAAAAGGTCTAATTCCTTGAATTCCAACAGACAGAGAATCCACAACTTCCACCATATCAACAGGACAAAAGAGGAGTGGGGCAAAAGCCATTCCTAGCTGCCTGCTTAGTACACATCCCACCACCAGACACCACACGCAGTTGTTGGCAGGCACAGAAGACTACTGCTACAATAGGTGACAGTAATTGCCACTAATCTACAATGCACTACAGTTCCTGCGCAGATTTATTTCTGTGTGGCTTGAGTAGGTAAAAAAAACCTCTGCTTTCTTCTGTTTTACAGGGACTTGTAAAGAAATTCCAAAAACAATTCTAGGACGTCTCCATTCATCCTATGTGTACCTTCAGAGGTTCCCATACGTCTACACACTGTCTGGTTCCTTCCAGCCATTGCTAGTTATCCCAGAAGTATTTAATAGTCTCCCCCAAAGGGAGAGACTTGAGTTGTGACAGAGATCCATGTTCCTTTGCTTTGTCTTGCTATTTGACATAATCTGAAAAGTTTTGGGTTATGGATATAGCATCTATTTATATATAGCAATTCTGCCTCTTTTCTGGAATCTTCATGTTGTTTTCAAAACAGAGAATTCATTACAGGCATTTCTACAGATGATGTCTGTTGCTTTGCATGTGACACATGAGAACCCTCACAAGGATCCCTATGGAACTGTGTACAGCCATAGGTGGGTGTTGCTTGCAAGAGAATTTTAATGAAGCTGTTCCCAAACTTAATGGAAAAATTCCAAGGTCATCTTACAGTTAGAGGAAGGCACCTCTAAATTGCCCATTTATGGAGGGATCAATCTTCTTGTGGCAGAGATACTGAGTGCAATTACGTCTTAAATGTGGAATAATTATTTTCTACAAATGCCCACTGTCACATACCTAGGGATGATTCAGGCCAATTAAAATAAAATTAAGCTCTACAGGCCAAAGCCATCACTCACTATCAAATGACTGTAAAGACAGAACATTTTTTTAGCTAAATAAGAACTCCTAAAGCTCTAGTATATCTTATAACTGTCAGAAACAGCAAGTTATAGAAGATAACATATCCTCCTAACTATGTGGAGCTTCTTTAGAAGACTGTGTTAGCTTACACTTGAGAGAAGATTTTTTTTATTTCAAAACTACAAAGTAGCAGGCACCAATAAGAACCGAGAAGCCATTTAAATACTCCTTTACTTTCAGCTAAGCACAGGAAAGGAAAAATCATTTTGGCTTGGACGGGAAGAGAAAATTTGAGGAAGAAAATAGAACTAGAAAACAGAAAAACATCATGTCACTGAAGATAAAATTTTAGTTTCTGTCATTTCACTTATCTTGATAACTCGATAAAGGAATATAACTGATATTTATTTCTAAATTTAATTCATACATATTTGTTGATAAAGATGTGCTCCTTTGACTTTTTCATAACCTACTGGAGATAAACATCCTTAAAACAGACCCTCCAGCACTTTCAGAAGCCAGTCTTCCATCTATAACTAACAATGTTTTCTTCTTAGAGTTTTGACCTATCTTCCACATGGATTTTAATAATACTGTTTATAGCTTCTTTATTATGTCTAACATGTCAGGTAGTCTGTCATAAACAGCTTAAAATGCAATAATAGGAAAAAGAAAGTCAAGAAAGTCACTAACTTGATCAAGAAATGTCTCCCCAATCACAGCCTGATCTGAACATACATTATCTTGTCATGCAGTCCAAACCAAGACTGGCAAGGAGAACATAAGAACTTGTCAAATATTGCCAGAAACAAGGTAACCAATATGATAATGCAGTACATTAATTAGTGTTTAAAGCTTGCCAGAGATTTAGATGAGTGAGAGCTGATGAGGTTGGCAACTAAAGGTAAGATGGATATGAGAATTAGACACCTGAATGCTATTTTTTTTTCTCTCATGGAGCAGAAGAAAAGGGCATATGGCTCATTAAGACCATTTGCAATTGGGAACAAACTAGATTTCATAAGAGTAGACTCATAGACCATTTTTGGATCTTATGGACACTTTCTAGATTTTTTTCTTGTGAAGCAGAAGTAGTCAAACTCATTTCCTAGAGATATGTGTTCTTCTTCTGGTAACTGCCATAGTCCCTCATTCTGGTACTCCCTGGCTCTTGTATGACGTCTCTAACATGGGGACACAAGAAGATTTTACCTCTTGTGAACATCTGTTAGCAGCTAATAGATTGACAGCGCAGAAATAGTGAGTTGTGCAGCACTGGGGCAATAGTTTGGGTCTCTCAAACAATGAAACTGATTTTCAGCAAAGTTACAAAATTTTAGTTATCTTAGTGACCTGCATGTCAATTTGTCCAACAGATTTAAAAGATAGGAGAGAAAGGGCTTGACTGACAGATGGGTCATACCAGACACATTTGTTTTGAAAACCAGGCTAAGAAAAATAAATGTAACATTCTTCTGACTGAATATGTTACTGGGATTCTGATATCTGATTTTATATCTGACAGAAGTGTCGTGGTTTAGGCCTGCCACACAGCCCACTCACTGCCCCCCCACCTCCTCCTTCGGCTCCCGGAGGGATAAGAAGAGAATCGAAAGAATACAACTCCCACAGGTTGAGATAAGAACAGTCTATTAACTAAGATATAACACAAATCACT
>WYDI02030587.1:32946-48154 GCA_009867235.2 Psittacus erithacus
TGTGGGAGTTGTATTCTTTCGATTCTCTTTCCCATCCCTCCAGGAGCCGAGGGAGGAAGGGGGGGGGGGGGTGGGATTGAGTGGGCTGCGTGGCAGGCCTTTAACCATGGCACAAACAAAACAGAAAAAACCCCACACCAACCCCAAACAAAAACCCATGACAACATACTATAGGCAAAGCAGAGAAGGGTTCTACCCATTTTGGAGTCAACAAGGCAATGAAGGAATATAGCAAATAGGAAAAAAAAAGGCAAAAAGAAAGAAAGGTGATGGGAATTACGAACTGCTGTAGGTCACATGTAAGTAACACACATTATGGAATTTTTTCACCACAAAAACATAGAAAAAAGGAGCACAGTATTCCCCATTTTAACAGGGAGAGAAAACAGGCAGAAATTTAATTACATGTTGCAGATCAAAGACAGTGACAAAACTGTGTATAAGTGCCCGGAGATGAACCAATGGCATGATAGTTAGGAGATAAAAATTTTATCCAAATCCCCATGCTTCTGTCTGCACAAGTCAGTGCTTTCAAGGAAACTCCTCTGTTTTTCAGGTAATCCTATGCATATACATGCATGCATATAAACCTCTGAGAGCACTTCTTACTAGACAAAGCCAAGAGTTTAATTCACATTAACCTCCACACCAGCATTCTGGATAATGGGGAAAGGCATAAGGGCATGTCATGGTTTAACCCCAGTGGGCAACTAAGTACTATGCAGCCACTCAATCACCCCCCTCCAGTGAGTTGTTATTAAAATAATAAGAATAGAATCATAATAATTGTAATGAAAAGGGACACAACAAAAAGAGAGAGAGGAATAAAACCCAAGAGAGACAAGTAATGCACAATACAATTGCTCACCCTCCACTGACTGATACACAACCTGACCTGAGCAGTGACTGGTCCCTTCCGGGTGACTCCCCCGAATTTGTATACTGGGCATAATGTGCTGTGGTATGGAATATCCCTTTGGCCAGTTTGGGTCAGGTGTCCTGTCTCTGCTCCCTCACAGGTTCTTGTGCCCCTCTTCCTTGCAGAGTATGAGAGACTGAAAAATCCTTGATTGGGGTAAGCACTACTCAGCAACAACTAAAACATCAGTGTGTTATCAAAATTATTCACATTCCAAATCCAAAACACAGCACTGTACCAGCTATTAAAAAGAAAATTTACTCTATCCCAGCCAAAACCAGGACAAGGCATTAGCTGGATCTTTGTTACAAGACTGAGATCAAGGCAGCAAGAATGCAACATTTAAAAGAAATTGCGATTATGTAGAGAAGTTTCTGCCTGTGAGGTACCACCAGATGCTAGAAATACTTTGAACATTTGGTTTAGCCTACTGTATTTCCTACAGCTACACAGCATACACCCAACTTTCACAAACAGCACTTTTGTCGAATCCCCAGGGTAAGGCACATATATGGTGTGTTTGGAGACAAAGCTAGTGACTTTTGAAAGCATCACCAGAGAAGTTAAGTAACAGCACGGTCTAGTGAGCAAGCACCACACTGGGAACCATGAGACAGATGTCTTTGCCAGCTCTGTTCCTGAATTTGTGCTTTAATTTTTTAAGCTAGCAGTCTTTCCACTATCAACCTTTGCTATACAGCACTATGAACTGTCTGCATATGGATTTTCTGCTAGCATCTGCTGATATATATGATGCGTTTTATTATAGAGCAAAGTAAATGAAACTGCATGTGTCAGAGCTGGCTCCCTACGGTGATGTTAAGAGTTTAGTGTGCATTCAGATTAAAAATGAATAGTGCTATGTACTTGCCAGTTCATTGTGAAGCTGATTATTTTCACCTGGAACATACATGCCAGTATCCCTAGTTCATGCAGTGGTTTGCAACATGACCAAACATTTGAGAACACATTTAATTGTCATTGTTATTGAATATTTAATTGTTATTACCTTTTAACACAAGCAGCACTTGAATTCATACTGCCAGTGTACAAACTAGCAGGTTATGATCTTTACCAACATAGCTCCCATTTCAGAATCTTGATCTTGCAGTGATAAATGTATTAACAAGCTGATAACACATCACTAATTGACAAGTACTCCAACTAAATGCCCTGCTTTCATTTTCAAGAGTTTCATCCTACACAGGGCACAGCCTATTGTAGGAGCTGCTAGATAGCTTCACTAAAGAGCAGCAAATTCCACTGAGATCAGATCCATCTTAATGTTTCTGATAAAGCCTCTCTCAGTTGGCTGACTGGAAATAATTGAGTAAGAAAGACAGGTTTTCTACCATATGTTGCACAGTCCTTGAAGCAAGGATTACGTGTCATGGTTTATGTGTGTGCATCTAGGGTTTTAGATGAGCGATGAAATCAAAACCCATTTTCCCAACAGCATTATGGCTTCAACATCTTTCTTAGCAAGGCAGCGGAAAATAATATGCTATTGTTTTGATATTTTGTATGCAAGAGAAGCCAGTACCTTGAAAGGCTCTAGAAGGACCGGTTTTCCTACACTTTTATGGTCCCACTGGCACTTTACAAGCAAATAGGTAGTTGCTTTACAAGCAAAAAGGTAGTTGCTTTACAAGCAAATAGCAGAATCAGGAGCACTGAACAGTACAATCACACAAACATGAAAGAATAAAAATGACAATAAATACATAAATAAATTAATGCAAATTCCAAGGCACACTACAGCAAGAAGCAACTTGCCAGAGTCAAAATTAGAGGAATAAGATGAAAACCAGGGAAAATGTTGCTTCAGTAGAGAGAGTAAGACTTCAGCAATGCCAAGATGACCAAAGTATTCAGTTTATTAATTAGTCTTATTAAAGATGTCAAGAAAATAGTTAACATCCCTGACAGAAGGGTAAGAGATCTCCCTTGAAATAGGCCCAATCATAATCGGACAAGACAAACATTTTCAAAGTCTGAGCAGTGAACGTCAAAATCTTCACAATTTTCCTTGAGGAATCCTGGAAAAAAGCATGAGGGCAGGAAACTGAATAAGACAATTCCTGTCTGCTAGAAGATGAAGAGAGGAGATGGAAAAAAAAACCACCCCAAAAACCAAAAAACATGACACCATTACTTCCATCCCAGAAAAAATATGGAGTAATATAATCATATTACTGGTAAGCAGTAAAGGGGAACAAGAGGTGAGCAATCTTCATCACTCACTTGTCATGAACAAAGCACATCTCATTTCCTTTCGTAGCAACATAACAGAAAGAAGCAGTTAATTTCATTTATCTTGATTGTTGGGATTCTCCTAATTAGTTGTCAAGATAAAATTATTAAAAGAAGCAAAGCAGGAGGGTGGTTGTCATGATTTACTGCTGCAGTGGGAGGGCATGCAACATGGCTGTGTGTCATCCAGTGGGCAGAGGTCTAGCTTCCTTCAATGACATCATCTGGATGATGGAGAGGATCTGATGACACAGATCTGAGAGGTGCCACCTGTCAGTGGAGGCAGAATGGAGAATCATGATAATTTTAGCTGTTGTTCTTTTACAGAACCCAGAGATTATGGATATATTTACGTATCTGCAAGGCTTGCAAAGTATTAGAACTGGTTAGGCTTCCCCTGCAATGCCAGTCCAGTGCTATGGAGAAGTCCAGAAAAGATCTGGATAAAGGAGAGCAACAAGGCATAGGTATGTCATTTCTTTAGCATAGGGGGAACTGAGAAAAGATATTCTTACAATTCCAGAAGGCTGTTGCACTGTGAGAAGGGAACCACCTGTTGTTCATGACCCTGGGAGGATTGGCAAGCGCTGGGTACCACAAATTGCAGGAAGGAAAAATCTCATTAGAGCTTAAAAAAAGGGTTTTAAAAGCTTTTTCTTTTTTTTTTTATCTCCTCCCTCCCCTCCGAGAGAACATAAGTATAGAATACATTATTTGAAGAATTAATGAAGACTCCATTTATGGATGTTTTTAATATGTTAAAACAACTTCCAATGGCACAAGGCTACCTCCAAAGACCCTACTCCTCCTCTGTGGCCAGCAGGCCAAGATTTATGAACAATTCATCCAAAGCAATTGAAACAAGGAGTGTGAGGGAGAAATTTGTATCTAGTGAATAAGAAATGGAGAAAAAAAAAAAAATAAAAGAACTGATATCAAGAAATGTAAGCTCTGTTGCGGGCTATGTCACAATTGTTAGATAAAAGGCACAGCAGACCCAGAAAACATGGTTGTACTGCAGTATGAGACAAAGTCAGAAAGGTGAGAAAATCAGTTTAAGGCTAGACAGTTATGATTACAGCTCCTGACAACTTCTAAAAACTAAAGTTTCATTACTGCTTTTATGTGATTTGGTCACCAAAACAGTAAAATTCAAGATTTACTTGACCTAATAAGTAAAGGGTTCTCCATTTCATAGCAAAGTTAGCAGACTTGTTACTTCTGGAAGGCTTATGTATTCAGTCTAACCCATGGCCAGTGTGGGAGCAGTGCAGGATATGATCACTTGGAATGGTGAAGGCAGCGTTGAATTCAGCATTAAATTCTATGCCTTGCTTCTTCGCTTTTGCAAAGACCACTTTTCTGGATGAGAGGTTATAAAAAGGTTTTTTCCTCCTTTTTAAGCAATTTCAAATTGATATTTTTATTAATACATTTATTGGTAATTGCAAACAATTTTCAGTGTATAGCTGCATAGTTAAATTTTGCCTTTTAAACCAAGCTGAGAGTGTTCTAACTGAATAACTCCATTTTTGTAATACATGCGGGTAGAAACAGAGCACAAGCACACTGCCCAGCTTTGCCTGACCCTACATGTGCGGTAGTGCTGTTTCAATATTATAAGAAATGAACTTGCATATAATATAATTCTGTGTATATCAATGAGTGAGATTGAACATGGCAAACTCAACAGACGTACTTACTGGAAGACAGATGCTGCTCAGTTAAAGAAAATCAGCATCTAAAATTGACTGAGTAGAAGATTAAATAGTAGAGGAGAAAATAAAACACCAGGCAGGGAACATCAAAGGCCCATACACCAGTGTAAGTGAAGATGTACATTCACAGTCAGGAAAACACAAGTTTCATGGGTACCTGCCCTACATGTACTTATCTTCACATTGTGGCATGGCTCCTAAAAAGCAAAACTAGTTTTAGTAATTTAAAACAGAAGCCATGGGACAAGAAACACATTTTAAATCTAGACATCAACTACTCTAAACACCTCAGGGAAATAGATTTGTAATCTATTGTAATCACATCCGTTTATAGATATGAGAGAGATTTGCTCTGTGGAAGAAGCCAGTTCATCTTACCAGGTTTGTATTTTAAGCTTTTCTGAGATGATTCTGTTCTCCTTCACAGGGTATTACTTTTTTATAAGCTTTCTTAAATAAATGTTTAATTTCAGAAAACTGAACTAAAAATGCAAAATTTCATGTCAAATCCATGATGCTCATTGCAGCCAGAATTAGCTTTAGTATTTAAGTATTCCCAAACCACCATGCAGAAACATCTTAACTTGTTCCTCTGAGCCACCCCAGTAACTATGTGAAATGTTATATGCAGAAATAAGAAAGAGGCAGCTAAATAGTACACAGGAGGCAGGAAGATTTCCTACAACAAATAACCAACATTTTTTCCCAACTTCAAATAAGGATTCTTTCAAATTTTAAATTTAGGCTTAATTGCACAAAAAAAGCCCAGACTATCTGAACAGTAGCTGTTTCTATTTGGCCAGGGCATGATTTTTTTGCCATGAGTTTTGGAAACATGAAGGAAAAAGTACCCTTTCTCCTGTTCTTGGCTATCAGCTCTTCCATTACTCCTGTTTTAAGCATGAAAAAATTGCAGTAAGAGGCCCATAGAAGCATGTAAACTAAAGAGATTGAGGTGAAGAACCATTGCTCAGCCCAGCATGGGCACAGGTCTCCAAGTCAAGGGCTGCTCTGTACTGCTGCATTGGTGTCACCTTCTTATCAATGCTGTGTATCAAAAATTACTGTCTGTGCTTTAGGGATCAAACTTTTCAGTGTTATTAAACACACAGACTCCCACAGAGTTTAATGCAAAAACTTCTTTACTGTCAGAGATTTCTGTCCGCCCCCTTCCAGTTGGTTCCACATTTATACAGACTACACCTTTTGTTCTCACGCTACTAACAGGATTGGCTGGATTTGAACATCGCCACCCTCTGATTGGCCACTATGTGTTACCCTCTGAGTGGCCACTCCCCTGTATGTTCAGGCCCAGCCCAGGATGCTCTGGCCAATTCCAGGATGTTTGAGCCCAGAATGTTCTGGCCAATCCCAGGACGTTTGGCCTAGCCCAAAACCCTTTACAGCAACATCTCCCCCTTTTTGTTTTAATAGAAACACAGCTTGCTTTACCATTTTTTCCAACACCTGTTTACAAAAAATCCAAAAAAACAAGGTACAATAAACATAATACATAACACAACAATCAACAGTATGAGCCCTCCCTTTATCAGGGATAAAATCCACCTTCTTAAACCTCAAGAACTTCGTACAATGCAAGGTAGTAAATACAGGTGGCTTTATAGTCTGTCCAGCTCCTGCCAAGGCTTGACAGACTTTGCAGGCAGCCACTATGGACCTGTCGGTAGGAGGACAAAAATACACCCCCTCCCCCAGGTTACTTTAAACACAGTAAGCAAGGCTCCTCCCATTTGTCAGCAACCGCGCTTCTGCATTAACTCTTTTTGGCCCGAAATGTTAATCTACTACCCGTTAAAAACTTTTACATGAACCCGACAACAAAAAATACGCAGAGCACCGTTTGCCCTCAACACACACACACACGCACACACACACACGCATGGGATCCCACAAGCACACTCCACACAACTACAATATTTGAAATACAAAACCCAATCATTACTCCCACTACACGGTCCCACGTACAGAACGTGGCGCTAGGATCCTGTGAAGACTATCAGGAAACCAGCTGCGAACAGCATCATTGCAGGGTGAGGTGGCAGGCTCAACCTTAGCGGGCGTCCGGGCAGAGGCTCTGCCTCCTCCACATGAGGCTTAGGCTTTTATACTGACCAAAGGGCGCACTCATTCTGATGCAGGTGGCCAGCCTACATCTGAAGAAGTAGCCAGCAGTATCTATAAAGATCTGCAAGTCAACAGAAACATAGACATACTTATATTTACCAACTTCTAGTACGTGAGTGTCACAGAAAGACTGTATCAAATGAGAGTAGGCTCCTTCTAGGGATTAATAGGGCCTGGGTCAAAAGGATCCACTTCATCCCTTTCTTCAATCTTTGCAGCCGCAGCAGCGACCGGCAGAGGTTCTGTGGGGGGGCGGCACGGGGCTCTGCTATCTCATTTTTAACAAGAGGCGCTAGGTTTACTGTTTCCCCTTCCACTGCAGCTTGATGCTGGAGAGGACCCCAGCGATCAGCAGGATTGCAATCTCCCACAGTCAAACCCTCCAGGGCAGGCAGAACAGAGGCAGCAGTTGGGGACAGCAGTGGGGGTGTGGAGGGAGCAGAGCTGCCAACTCCCACGCCAGCGTTAGATGATGTATCCGCGCCAGGATTGGTCGGTGTGTTCGCGCCAGCGTTAGATGATGTATCCGTGCCAGGATTGGTCAGTGTATTGGTGTCGATGTTAGATGGCACATGAGCGCCAGGACTGGTCGGTGTATTCGTGCCCGGAAATGTTATAACAGCACTCCCGTCCGTACTAGGATGCTGCATCCTTTTGAGTGCTTCGTATATTAAACTGCAAGTAACCATAAGCGGCACTACTGTGCTGTCTCCTAGGGAAGCCACCTCCCACGCTTCCAATCCGAATGCAGCTGTGGAGGCTACCTCTAAGCCCCGCCCCTTCAGCCAGGACAAAAGGGAGCGTATGGAGTGCTCGTCATACTTTACCCCCTGCTTGGCTAAAATCTGAGTCAAAACAGTGATTGTTGTCTCTTCCTCAGTCGAAAGCTGAGAACCATCATCCTAACTGCTCACCGTTCATGGTGATGAATTTCCAGAAGGCAGCTCTGTCGTCCGCTGCTCAACTATGTTCAAATACCTTCCGGGTGGCAGCTCTCTGATTCCGCTGCTTAATTAGTACAGTCAGCTCTCCACTGTAGTTCGTTTGCCCGCCTTTTCAGTCCCTGATGCAGGGTGCCATTTGTGGAGACTAAACACACAGACTCCCGCAGAGTTCCATGCCAAAAACTTCTTTACTGTCAAGAGATTTCTTTTCTATCCGCCCCCTTCCGGTTGGCTCCACGGTTTATATAGACTACACCTTTTGTTCTCACACTACTAACAGGATTGGCTGGATTTGAACATCGCCACCCTCCGATTGGCCACTATGTGTTACCCTCTGGGTGGCCACTCCCCTCCCCTGTATGTTCAGGCCCAGCCCAGGATGCTCTGGCCAATTCCAGGATGTTTGAGCCCAGAATGTTCTGGCTGATCCCAGGACGTTTGGCCTAGCCCAAATCCTTTTACACCAACATTACATCAGAACAAATCGATTGTCCAAGTTCAGGCAGACACCTAGCTTTCACATACCACTACCAAAAAATCCTTACAGATGGTTTTGTTTCCGGAATAAAACCATGTAGTGATGCTGCTGTCTTAAGGGAATTAGTCATCCTTTCCTTTTGATTCTGATTCTGTGGCTCAGAGAGCTGTCAATTACAACAGCTAACCTGAAAAAATACTTACCTCGAGAACAGTGTTCCTCTTGCTAAGTAACGCTTTATTAATAACAAAGTAATTTTATATTTAATATTCAAAATCCCTTTGAAATCTTAAATAGGAAACATACAGGAACTGGTCCGTTGCCTGGAGAACTTCTGCTATGGCCGTGATCAATGCATATGTATGTTTTACAGCATTGGGGTAGTAAAGGAAGAACTCTTAGTCAATTATAAATGAAAGAGGACTTGTACTGGCAAAATACAACTGCCATAGTTGAAAGCCAGGTAGGATACCAATGTCAAAGACTTGGCTTTTTCAGAAATTTGCTCAGCTGTTGCATGTAGTTAGGCTTACCTACCACAGCTGAAAATTGTTCCCCTTCTGTAGCCCATTTACTGCAACGTCAAGACTAAGTCCTGTATCTCCTTATTTGCTCAAACACCAACTTAAGTCCTTTTACATGTTCCTATAAGGTCTTGCAGAAGATTGCTATTACCTCTTTCTGCTCTAAGCCTGTGCCACTGTTTTTCTGTTACGGCATGATGCGTCTATACTGAGCTAGAGACAAACAAATTTCCCTTTACATGCTATCAAGTGACATTTTGATTCAGCTTCCTGAGATAGAAAAAAACTCTCAAATACCAATCTCATCTTTGGAATTCTATTCAAATACAAGCTATGATAGATTTCAAGTGCACCATAAACTATTTGGGAAAGACAATTCAGCCTACAATTTACCAGCATAAGTTTCAATGATTCTAAAAGCTGTTTTAGCACTGTGTGATGGCTGACAAAAAAATTGTCAAGGGATAATTGCAAACCATACATATTCCTAAGAGATTGCATTAGTGTCCCTGTTAATGAAACAGCAAAGAAACTTCTTGTAAACAGTTTAAAATAATATCAGCCTCTCTTAAAGCTTTAGGAGGCATGTTTAAGAAATCTTTGTTTCTTTAACCTGAAAAAACTCTCTGTCCAGAGGGAGAGGAGTCTGAATTGTGCTTTCAGAGGGTGGGCACAGGTAGATGGCTTAGTCAGCAAACTCGATCACTGGCTGCTTTTCTTTGGGGTTTTGTTTGTTTGTTTTTAATCAGATTGTAGCGCTGCTGCCATGCCATAAACATTCATTTGCACCAAAGTGATGAAAAGTCATGATACCCCATATCAGACCACAATATGCTCTAAGGTTTGCACCTCAAGCAGCAGATAAAAGATGCTGTTTGGGCTGAGCTCAAGAAAACATTATCAGAGGCATTCCCCTCTATAGCAACCATGGCTCTTCATTGAGATGCAGGTAGTGCTTCAATACCAAAGACTGCAGTGCATCATTAAAGTATTGTGAAGACAAACAACACTCATGCTGCATACCAAGTGGCATTGCATTTAAAGGAATCATTTTAGTGTGAATACATCCAGACCTGCCACAGTGAGCCACTTGTGTAAAACGTGTTGGCAGAAATGGATCTGCACTAATTACATTTCATGCATATTTTAGAACTTACCTCAGGGATATGGAAAGGTGGCAATAAAGAGGAGTTTTATAACCAAGCTCATTTGCAAATGGCAGCCACATGATGACTAGCTTTCCTCAGAGATAACCCTAGAACATCTCAGATTAGGAGTTCTGTTTCTGTTATGTTGTTTCACTGAAGCACAGGGCACATGAAGATTTTGTATCTCTTTGAAACACGAACCTTCATCAGAAACTAAACCCCTTTCAAGTACAAAGGGCTAGAGGACTTCAGCTTGCGTGCCAGTTCCGCTAAAACTCTGGAGAAGCAGACGACCCCTATTTCTCTCCAGGGAGTGTCACAAAAGATCACAAGTAGGCTACATCAGTATGAGTTAATTTCCTTTCCAAAATAAAGAGTTGTTTGATTTCATCCCTCTAAACTTTCCGAAATCTTTTCCAAGGACACACTTTAAAACTTTTTTTTAGGGGAACACAGAAAGCTCAGTTTGCATTTTTCCTTTATGTGCGTCAAGACTGAATCGCACAGGACACAACTAACAGCTTTTCCACTGCATCTGACCCTTCTATTAGTTTCCTCCTCCATTTCCAGTAATATCAGTTCATTATTAAATGAGATAAAGGAGCATCTCTGAGTTTCATTAAAACAGAGAGAAGAATGGGATTTCAGATCTCTGGGAGAAGCCAGAAATCTTCTGGATGTGCAGCTGATACTGAATGCCCCAGATCCGCAACACCTGTGAACATAATAGAGAAATCACCAATTATCTCCAGTTCTTGTTTCAGAGTAGGATTCAGAAATGAATAGTTCATGCAGCAGTAAGTTTGCCTTGCTTATTATTTTCCTCATTTGCTGCTAAACACACTTTGGTTTGCTTTGTAAAGAGTTGTCAACAAACATTTTCCATTAATATTTCTATTGTATAAATAGCCAGGACCCTGTTGCACTATTATTTATTCCATGAACACAAAACATATTGCAGCAATATCCTGTTCCTATTCCAGCATGTTACATTTTGAGGCTTTCATATTCCTTTACAAAATATGTTCTATTTGATGTGTAGAGCTGCAGAAAGGTGTGACTGGACATATGCATGGTTGTGAGGTAGAAGGGGACGCCTGAAACAAAACACCTAGAGCAGAGGTGCCTGTAATTGCCTGGCAGTCAATCTGATGATCCCAGTTATCCCAGTTAGGTCATCTATTCTCAAGAGAGTCTTTGCCTATACAGGCTTATGTACCATGTGCTCAAAGGAGGGTGGAAGATAGCCAACAGGTGGTTTAACCAAGGTCACAAGGAAGATAAAAACATTGTTTGGCATCAGTCCTGTTTCTAATCTCAATACAATGTCTCAGCTAATCAATCATGTTCATTTTCTTTTCCAAAGTTTGTGCCTTTTGTATTTGATGTGTCTGCGCTGAGCTGTATTTGGTTTATAATCAGGCAAATGAGAGGAAGCAAAGCCATTACCTTTAAAACCTCTTGTTCTTGCACACAGAAAGAAATTAGAATTATCAGAGAAAAGCTGAAACATCAGTATTGATAGACCTGTGTTTTTTAAGGGTCTCCAAAGACCTGGAAATACTACACAAGTTCTACAGCCAATAAAGCCAGTTAGAAAGCAATATGGTAAAAATCTCCTGTGGAATCCTATTGGGGCTGATGCAAGAGACTAGCAGCTTAGACTGAAATATCATGGTCTGTTGTGCACATAAATGAACAGGCAATTTCTAAACCAATATTTATTTGGTATGTTGTAGAGGGCTTTTAATAAGCCTATGGCAGCAACTGCTGCAGACCATAGAAAATTGCCTGTTCTGCAGGAATGATCGGGATCTATTCTTCTAGCATTCCTGAAAACATATAGCTGCAAGGTAATCAGTAACTAAATGCAGACAAGTAAGCAACATGCAGGCTCCTTCAAAACAGAGTTTGCCAAGCATTTTCCTTGGATCCCTTTCTGCAAGAGTCCATCCAGAACAGGCAGAGATTTTAGTTAATGAACTATCCCATTTCTCAGAAAATAGGTGAGTGACATCCTTGATATAATACCTTAAAATCTAAACATTTCTTATGATGGTAATTATACATAATGGGTTTTTTTTCTTTTAATTCTATCTTCAATTACCCAAATTCTCACCAAACTTTTTTTTCAAACTTAATCTTTTCTTTTTGCAAGTGGATTGTCTTTTGAAATCAGAGCAACCATTTAACTGATGTGCTAATTCACTCTGATGGGCAACATGCATACAGGTAAAAGAAATATTGGTAAAACATGCAATCATAGCCATCATAATTAATCATGGTAAATTAGTAAAGATAATTAATTTTCAGAATTGTGGCATAACAATTAAGGTGAGTTGAGAGTGAAAAGCAAGAGCATAAACTCAAGTTCTGAAAAACAGAGTTGTAAGACTCTTACTCTCTTCTACACCAGCACTAGTATATTAATGACACTGGTTGCACTTGAATTAAAGGCATTTAATGAAGACTTATATGCAACGATGGAAAAAAAATTAAAATCAAGAAATTGATCCATATGAAACAAGGCACATAATTAAGAAGTATGTTAAACTTCACCTGCAGGCTGATAGCAAGACTGTCCAGAAGTTCCTCATTTATAATGTATATTATGGTGAGCTGCATTTAATTTGAGTAAGTCCCAGAGATGTTGGATCCTGCAAGGTCTCCAGCACTTGTGCTTCAATTCAAGATGGCTCACACACTTCATTGTGTTTCTGGAGAACTCACCAGTTTTCTTGGCATATATTAGATGACCCTGCAGGGGGCAAGGACATGTACTCGATAATGTGCTGGATAACGTATGTTTAATCCTGTGAGGTACTCAGTGGCATCAGTCCGTACAGGCTTAAAGTTGTAGGAGATTCTTTGTTTCAGAATGGACCAAGAAAAGGAATCCACTGTGGTGAAACACACTGCATTGCTATATAGTGTGTGTATACAGCTTACATACTTAGTATTCATATAGAAAGAGTGATTGTGAGCCACTGCTTCTAAACCATTGCCATTTCTTTCTAAATACATCTCTGAAGTGAATCCTTATAAATGGCCTCGATTTTGTCCATGCTACTAGGTTAGTTATTCTTCACTGAAAGCAAAACTGGCATCTGATGTTTACAACAGACACAAACTATTCTTCAACAAATCCACAGCTACTCTATAGATGATGATGGGATCAAAAAACCTAGTTGATTCTATGAGTCTATGAAAATATGTAACTACCTGAGAAATTCCTGTGTTACTTCTTTCTAGTTAAAACCCAAATGCATTTTTAATTTTTGCTCTGCAGTCCATACAGAAAGAAAATGAGGGAGTTTAAAAGCCTGATTGTTGCTTGAGGACTTAAATCTGCAAGGTTGTAAGTGGCATTTATGGGAAGCTGTGTTTCACAAGCTTGGTAATTTGCAGTCTGTTACAAAGACATAAACTCTTTTCTGACTAAATTGTATTGTAAGTCATGCTCCTCAGGGAATGTCTGAATAAAAGGTGATGTTAAAGTAATTTCCATAACACCAAACTGTGCAACAAATTAAAATCTTCATAGAGGATAAAACTGGGGAAAAGGAGCAGGCTGAGACAGAATGAATTTCTTTATGGTAGTGCTCAAAAACTGCAACGCTATCTGTTTTTAAAAGCACAGCATTTGATTTTCATCTGTTTGACAATGACTGGCTTCACTCTTAGAAATTGATTTTCAGCCCTATCCAGATACTCAGCAACATCTTTGCCAAGGAGCAGGCTCCTCTCAGGTACACAACAACACAGCTGCTGTGGTTTGAGAGCTTCATTCACAGAGATGTGGCCCTTACAGCAATCCTATTATAAGCAAGATGAAAACCAATTTTCAGGTCCTAAGTGAAGGATTGAATCTGCGTGTACTCTGGCAATCATAACTACTCACTGCAATAATGGGATATTCTGAGGGTAAAGATCATTTGATCATTCAAAAAAAAAAAAAAAAAAAAGAAATTTGCAGCCACCTTCTTAAGAAGAATGAGCTGAAATAAATCATACCTGCCAAAGGTATTGGTACTCTGGGGGAGGTGGGAGAAAGGTTCGGTCAACCTTGACATTTCAAATCAAGACATTTATCAAGGTAGCTGCATCAACTGCAGCAGGGAGATCCTGTCTTATTAACAACCCCTATCTGGCAGGTCTTCACATTTTATTATCATTGTTGTGACTATTCTCCTTAATGAGACAGAACAGGGTTGTCTTATGAGAGACTGAAAAACCTAAATGCGTACAACTTGAGCCCGTGACAAATAAGGGGGTGAGGAAATATGAGATTCATTGAAGGCAGCCAACATAAATAGGAAAAAACCTGATTAGTATCATACAATGATTATAAATGTGAGGAATGTTATGCAGCAAGGATGAGGATGATTTATCCTGAATATTACAAAAAGCTCTAACAGTGAGACTGAATTCATGTTCTGTGTTGTCAAGGGAATGGACTAAATGACATGAGAAGATTTTTTCCCCTCCTGTAATTTCCATCATCTTAAGATTCAGTGATATATTTCCTTCCTACCTTTGCATTTCATTCAGGTCATGCATAGGTACAGTACTAGAACAAACTTCCTTAGCCAGTGGGTTTAAACCTCCGATCCTGTGAGCAATGTATTATACAGTCTTTTCAGAAATTTAATAACTTCTCACTTAAATGCAGTAATACCAATTGGCTATTTTCTTGCTGTTTGGTAGTTTGTATTTTCTTCTTACAGTTCCCACTGGACAGCTGTACTAAAACTATCTGCTCTAATGACAATTGCATATGTAAGTCATTCAAGGTCAATTGATGTATGTTCTTGTGCCAGTACTGTCCTTTTACCTGACTATAATTTTCCACACCCCTTACTACCCTAAAATATCTTTGAATGTCATCACAACCTCTCAGCCTCAAAGGACTTATCTCTAGTTTTACAAGTTATCTCTAGGTTTATACGCACAAGTCCATGGGACCTGATGAAATCCATCCACGGGTCCTGAAGCAGATGGTAAATGAAGTTGCTAAGCCACTGTCCATCATATTTGAGAAATCATGGCAGTCAGGTGAAGTTCCCGATGACTGGAAAA